>VDFB02118027.1:0-23679 GCA_007258455.2 Sequoia sempervirens | reverse complement strand
TTTGAAGGATATTGTTGATATTGCTATAATTAAGAAAGTTTTCCCAAGAAATATTTGGGAATTGAGCCCTAAGACTCCTCTTTACCAACAATGTAATGAAGAAAAAATGAGACAATGTTGAGTTGTTTCTTTACATTCCTATCATGGTGTAGATGACATAACAGTTTGAAATGAATTGTATATAGAAATAATTGTTTCCCATCACATGTCAAGTACTTAACTATATAAGAAGAAATTAAAGCCCGAAGATAAAACAAAGGCAACCGTTTGGTACCTTATGAAGAAGAATCCAAATTTTCTCATGACATGGAGAATTCATTTCTTGTTGCAATGGAATCTACCCTAACTGGAAACTCCTCTCCTATCCTTGGCAATCCAGATACTTCAACTATAGCTACTTTTGAAATACCTCATCATTCTACAATGTGGATGTGAATTGTTGGGTCATTACCTCATTAAATTCTTTGAGCCTCAAAAAATATTGTAACCAGCCAATTTGCTTGAAAATGGGAAAACATTGCCTATCATCTAGCAGATGGTTATGTGTTGTTGGTTCCCTATGTATGATGTCACCCCCCATTACAATTCTTCTGTAATTATACAATCACTTCACAATTTTTCTCTTGTTCTATTTTGTTCTTTTTCTATCACCCCAATTAAACTGCTTGTGCTTTGTTGTATGCTATAGTTCACACAAATACACATCTTAATTCCTTTTCTAAGCTCTCTGTTTCTTGGTGATGGTATAAAATAGAACAATAGAATTTTTAAATGGCACAAAAAAAAGTTGAGGAATAATGAATACCCTCCCTCAACTAAGACGGCTAAGTGTCCTCACTTAGCTCGTACGAAAAGGGTGGAGATATAAATAAAAAGTAGTGGAAATTTAAAATATACTATGTGACATGCGTGAATGAATAATAAATAATCATAAAATCAACAAGCTTAAATAATAATCATGATTGCTAAGGTGGAGTGTACTTGTAATTATTATTTGAATCGATTGCAACTTGTGTGTAGAAGTTGAATTGCTCCATGCAAGAAAATTTTGAAAAGACTTATCATGATGGATATGATCTACTTGGAATTATGATATGTAGTGTATGTGTGACAAATGGGAATTAGGCTAGAGTGATGGATGAAAAGAAAAGGTTGCACTTAGTATGATTTGGGTGAATTGATAGTTATTGTGAGGTACAGTAGAAATGAAAATGCAATGGGATGGAATTGGATGTATGTAATAAAGTGGACATGTATATTAATACATATGCAAAAAGATGATGTAAATGAAATATGAATGGGTGTATATTATGATGGATATGATGATGCTACAAGTGCATGTAACAATAGGTCCCTTTGTGGTTGTTCATTTGGTTTGTGTTGTTGTAGGTCCCTTCTACATCTGCTTACTGTTTGAAGAAGTGGTGATTGAAAATTGTCACCTATGCAATATGTGCACATGAAATATGTGATGAAATTATACCTATGGAACAACAATGGGTGAGTTGTGTAGCTCGTCCATTGATACACTTTTAGAACTGGTTGAATTTGTTGTTGAATTTTCTCTGTCAAGTTCAAACTATTGTTGTAAAGTAAGAAGGAAGTCATCCTTTTGCAATGGTTTCTTATAAAGCTTCAATTTGTGACCATTGACTAGCAATGAGAACCTTCATCAATTTTCAGTAGTTGAACTACTCCATTTGGAAATACTATCTTTATCTCATATGACCCAATCCATTAGGTTTGCAATTTACCTTTGTAATCTTTGTATCTAATGTCATAAAGTAGAGCCCAATAACCTACACTAAATTAATTTGTATTAATAAATCGATCATGCCAAGGGATCCTTTTATTTTGGATAAATTTAGTGTAGTGTATGGATTCCATTCTTATTCCATCCAATGCATTCAGGTTGTGCAATATTTCCTACTGTATTGTCAATAAATATATGCCCATTTTGATTATTGTCATCAATGTTTTATACTCAAATTCTATAGGAAGTACTATCTTTTACAATACACTAGTTCATATGGTGTAAAGTTTGTGGTTGTATTCCAAGTTATTCTATGAGCCCAAACTACATTAGGTAACCTTGTTGCCTAATCCTTCTTATGAAGTTGCACCGTCTTGGTGAGGATGTTTTCAATTTCCCTATTGGTGACTTCCACTTTCCCATTTTCTTGATGGTGATAAGGTGTGGAATTTCAATGTTTAATCTCGTATTTTTTAACTAATTTTGTGATAAGATCTGATATAAATTGGGGTCCTTGGTTTGTGAGAATTTCCCTTGGAACATCATATCTTGTGAATATGTCTTCATGTATAGAAACTTTGCCACATTCCCATCTCTTGGAAACTGTAAAGCCCTAATCTCTACCCATTTTGTAAGGTAATTTGTGCAGACCAATATGTATTCTTGTTGTTTGATGTTGGTGAGATGGGGCCAATAAATTCTAATACCCATTTTTTCAAATGGTGTTATTGCTAATTGTGACTACAATGGCATTTCATCTTTTTTGTTGGCCTTCCCATTCTTTGACATCTATCACAACTCCTGGTATATGTTATTTCATCTTAATGAAGAGTTGGACAATGATAACCAATATTCAAAATTTTAAGACTTGTCATCTTTGTTGTAAAGTATCCCCCACATGGTTCATCATGGAATGCTCTGAGGATATCATATACCTCATCTTCTCAGATGTATCTTCTTATTATGTTGTTTAAGCATGAGTAGAATAAGTATCCAGCTATCCATGAGTAGGGAAAACTTTTCTAAACTAAATGTCTCTTCTCCCTTGGTGAGAAATGGGGTGGTTTCTTTCTTGCTACAAGATAGTTGGAAATATCTGCATACCAAGGTGTATGCAGAGATAGAGCAAATAAAGGTCATCTAGTAATGAGTCATCAAAAACATCTTTTTATTTGGTTAGTAGTCTTGATAGAAAATATTCCACTACATTTTCTATACCCAGCTTATCCGGAAAGGTAATGTCAAATTCCTGAAGTAACAATAACCACTTGACAAGTCTACCAACAACCATTGGTTTATTCATGAGATACCTTATTGGTGTATGATCAATATGTATGAACACTGAATACCCTGTAATTAATGCCTGAATTTATTTCTTGCATAAACCACTACTAGCATCTCCTTTCCAATCACTATATAGTTGAGTTTTTCCCCTTGAATATTTTTATTGATGTAGTAAATGACATACTCAAGGTTCTCATCCTTCGGTCCTAGCACAACTCCTATTGCAAAAGTAGAAGCATTTGTATGCATGTGGAAGGTAAGTTCCAGCTTGGTCCTCTCAAAATAGGGATCTTGCTTAATGTTGCCTCAAGGGCTTCAAAGGAGTGTTGACAAGTAGTTGTCCATTCCAAAGTTACATCCTTGGATAATAGGACAAATAGTGGTGTTGCAATCTTTATAAAGTCTTGTATGAATCTTCTATAATAGCCAACATGGCCAAGGAAACTTCTAACGTACTTTTTTTTGTTGCAAAAGGAGTGTTGATACGATCTCAATTTTGGTGGGGTCTACTTGAATTCCTTCATTGGACAAAAAATGTCCCAAAACAATTCCCCCAGTCATCATCATGAAGTATTTCTCATGACTTAGGGACAGGTTATGTTCTTGACATCTCTTTAGTACCTTTTACAAATTGCCAAGTGCTTCATCATAGGTATTCTCATAAGTTGTGAAATCATCCATGTAAACCTCTATGGAATCATGTGTAAAGTCTGAGAATATGCTTAGTACTGCCCTCTAGAAGGTGGTTGGTGCATTGCATAGCCCAAATGACAAGGCAAAATAATCATATGTTCCCCAAGGGCATGTGAAAGTTGTCTCAAGTCTTGGTCTTCTGGGGCTATCTTAATTTGATTATAGCCACTAAATCCATCCAAAAAGGAAATGTACTTCTTTCTTGTTAATGAATCAAGTACTTGGTCAATGAATGGAAGTGGAAAGTGGTATTTCCTTGTTGCGAAATTTAACTTATGGTAGTCTACACACACCCTCCATTTCCCTCCTTTCTTATGTATAATCACTAGTGGAGACACCCACTGACTATGAGAGATGGGATAAGATAAATCCGATAACTAGTATTTTTATTATTTTGATTTGACTATGTCTCGAACAGTAGGGTTCATTCTCCTTTGGGGTTGTCTAACTGGTTTAAAACCATCATTGATGTAAATTCTATGCATGCACAAGTCTGGGTCTATCCCCTTCATATCATGATAATCCCATGCAAAGTTTGTTGCATGTGCCTTCAACACAGTCAACAGTGAGATTTGTTGTGTAGTAGCCAGTTGACTGTTTCCATTCAAATTTTTGTTCAACATAATCTCTAAATTCAAGGATGATGTTTGAACATATGAAATGTCAAGTCTTGTTATATTTGGAATACAACGATGTGGTAACAAGGTATGGAAAATTTGGGAAACTAACTCAGATGAATTGGCAGGGATTATATTTTGTAGAGGATCTTGTTGACATGTTAGACAATCATATTGTTGTAGGTCCTTGCCATAGTTTTTTTGCATGATGTTTGCAATCAATTCATCTTCATCTTGGTTTTCTAACAAGGGGTTGCGTTCGATAGTCATCAGAGTTTGTAAGGAGTACTAATCTTCCTCATCTAGGGTAGGCCAAATAGTTTGGTATAGGTCTACATGTGGCTAGGTTGGTGGATAAAGAACTAATTTCTTAGTCACATTTCCATTGGAAATTATCATATTTCCAGACCTGCAACCTATGAAGGAATCTGTTGTTGCCAACCAAGGTCTCCCTAAGATGAGAGGATATCCTGCAAGATTAGCTTTAGGATGCAATACCATAAAGTCTGTAGGGTAATCCCATGAGTCTAATGTTATTATCAAGTCAATGATTCCCTCAATTTTAACTATATACCTATCTACAACCTATAGCACAGTAGGTGTAGGTATGAGCTCCATTAACTGTAATAATTCATAGTTTATTTGGTCATTACATTAATGGTTTCTCCTAAGTCAATTAAGGTATTATTTATGAGAGTGTCATTTATTTTGACATCCACTATGGCTCCTATGATCCGCATACTTGGGGACAATTATGTTTCCCAACATAATGTTTGCAAGTTGTCTAAAGACATGTTCAGTCTGAGGGCCCTTTCGCTTCTTGCCTAGCTGTTTGAGGCATAACTCTCTCATTGTTTTAGTATAGATAGGAACTTCCTTAATAGCCTAGATGAGGGGTATTTTGATGCAAACATCCTTGATTTGTCCCTACAGATTAGTTTCAACTTGTGATTAATGTCTTTGGACTGTTAATCACTCAAGGAATGGAGGTTCTAGACTCATTATTGTTGGATTGGCCTGATTTGAGTCATGTTCCTTAGGTTGTTTGTCTATGGGATCAATTGGTATTTCCTTATCAACCAATTTAGTGATATGAGTTGAAGGCCCAACTAACATCTTCCTTGATCTGTGGTGTACATCACTCACCTCAACCCCATAGGTGGGGTATTGCATGGTGTCATTAGCATAAGCTTGTTGGAAAAGCTTATTATTTGGGTTAGGTGCGAGTTGTGTTGGAAATGGAGGTGCTCTTGGTGGATTTGTTATTATAGCTTGGTGTTGTCGTTGCAAAGGATGGTGTGGTTGCTAATAGTTGGGATTTTGATTTTGCCACTGTTGACCTCTTTTCCACTGAGGTTGTCATTGATTTTATTTGGGTGGCCACTGAAAATTTATAATTAGGTCCTTAATAATTTTGAGGTGACCACATAGTTTTATGTTGTTGATTCCAATTAGATTGAGGCATTAGCCATTTTTGGTTTTGCATATTGGCTCAAGATTGAGGGTTCCAACTAGGAAAATTTGCATTGTTAGTAGGAAATGACAAGTTATAACTCAAAGGATCTTGGGGCATACCTTGTCTTGGCTGCCATGGTTTGTGTTGAGCTATATAGAACACTTGACCATCTTCACCTTCAAATGCATGAAATTTTGATGTCCCTTGCTTATCTTCAAAGATACTTTCTACATTCTTGCACTTGCAATTAGTCTTTCTTTGTCTAAATGTGGGCAACATTTTGTAAAGGTTTCTTTTGCTTCCTCTTGATTTTTATTGATGTGAAGAGTATCTAACTATGTAGCCAAGTGATTTATGATATCTTCCTTCATGTTTGAGATAAGATTGCTTAGTTCAACCTTTGAGACTCCAGTGGCTGATTTATTGATGGAATATGTCTTATCTCCTCTAACCCTCTTGGTGAAAGACCTTGAATAGTTGCTACATTCTTTATGGATTTCTTCAAATGGTGCTTGTGAGATGTCTCCTACACCAATGAGGTTAAGTGCATCCATAAAATCCTCATTAACTCCTTTCAAAATATCAACTTTAGGGATTCATCAGAGAATTTTTTTGGTCTTAAGACAGAATTGAAACCTCTCTACATAGTCTTTCAAGGATTCATCTTCCTTTTGTGACATCATAAAGATGTCATCCCTCTTTCTATCTATGCCTCTGCAATAATCCTAGTATTTTTCTAGAAATTTTTCCTTCATTGTGTTCCAATTGTGAAAAAAATCTCCTCCCAAGCCCATATCTTAGAGAAGCATCCTTCAGTGTTGCTGGAAACAATTTGAGTTTGTGTGCATCTATGGTATAGTTATATTAACTTTTGCATAGCACATTAAACTCAAAAAGGAAGGTGTTTGGATCCTCCATGACCAACCCATAGAAGACAAGTATTGTTGAAGGAGGTATATTCTTCAAAGCAATAGCTCTCTCCTACTTGGCTATAAGGAACTCAAATGTGACATGCTATGGTGGATCTTCAACGGTTGCATCAACCATGATACTGATGTGTGTGTGGGAAGTCTCCTTTGTTTTTGGTGTTAGGGATGATTCTTCTTTAGGAATACCCTCGCTATGTTCATTGTGTTCACCAGTATCCTGCAATTCTTCATGTCTTCAAGGGAGAAATCTTCACTGAGTGTCTCATTGCCTCTGCATATAATGATTATGACTCTTTGGATCAACGGTTCTTGCATATTGTTAGCAAAGCATGTTTGTGTTGATGGCTAAAATCTTATTTACCCTAATACTGAAAACAAAAACACTAAACTATGAAAGCTTGAAAATACACAGTAGAATCCTAGATGTAGCACCATCCCTAGATACAATGCCAAAAATGTAAGGCATTTCTAACATCTAATTAACTTGGTGTTTACAAGTAGTTACATAATTCAGAGGATGGGTTCCTAACTGAACAGTTCACCAAACCTTCACAAAAGGTTGCATTTAATTATCAACCAGGGCTCGTAAGCTTTTGACAGTGTTGCCATTATATGTGCATCCAAGGATCCTAACTACGCCCTATATCAATGAAACATAGGTGGTGACATATGTTTTGAAAATGGTAAAAGCTTGGAAAAGGAAATAAATCATAAAATTAAAAAAGAGGGAAATTAACATAAATCTATTGCTTATGCTACAGGTACTTACTGCTCAATACTGTAACTACTAACTATTGAATCTGAACTTGCAATTTAACTAACACTTCTAACTTTTGACTTCTAACTTCTCCAGAGAATAACTCAATGTAATGTTACATGATGCAATTCATGCTACAAAATATCATTCATGAAATTCACATGCATATAATTAAAAAATTATCTTAAATGGATTAAGTAATGTAGCATCTAATCTAGTAACAAAAAATAAGTTGGGTTGGTAGTACCTCAAGTGTCCCTTGCTTGAGTTTTTACGCCCATAGAAGATGCCAAGTGTGCACTACTTGATCACTAAATCATGACAACAAACTAAACAACTTTATTGCATAAAAACTAGATTTCTTATAGTCTGACAAGAATCTCTAAGGATTTTTCATTCAACATTACATATCTATTGCAACTTGATAATAGAAAACTAATATCAATTAACTATTAACTAGTAAAAACAATCACACTGCTAGAATTGATCCTTAACCATATAACCCAATATATAGGCTCGAAAGGAGTCTTATTCATTCTAGGATTAAAAACATAATATTAATGCATATGTCCACTCTCCCTCAAGGATAGGGAGAGAACTATTCTTTGAAACAGAAAACCATGAATATGAAATGGATGAAGAAAAACCAAACTAGGATTCTGCCCCTAACGATTAATTGCCATGACAGGGATGTGTTTCATGGAAACTATCGTGTCATGGGTTACCCCTATTTGGAACATACTTCTTCCAATTTCCTTATTGGTGGATAAAAGTGTATTAGTGGTGACTTGTGGCTTACCATTCAATAGCCACCTTCGCTCTCCTCTAGAACTGTTGCGCTTCAATCATTTCGGCTTCTCCCCTACAACCGTCCACAGTCCTTTGCTACAGGCTATAAATCTAGTTGTTGCAAGCTACAGTCTTCTTGTCTACAAGATGTTAGTTTTTCTACCAAAGCATTCACATAATCAAAAATCACAATTAAATCATAAAAACATACTAAGTCTTATGAACATTCATACATCCACACAAGCATATATCAATATAGCATATTTATATTTCCACTTATTTAGGTCTATCAAAGTGCATAAAAGGCACATGAAAGATGTATGAAGTCTTGGAAATGTTTGTGAAACTTGGAAAATGAAATGATAAAAGCATAAACCGATGAAGGAAAAACTAGCCATTATCTAGACCCATCAAAATGTACTATCGTAAATTGTCACCCTTGACAATTTCACACTATGTTTTATCCCCCCTAAATTATTGAGCCTAAATTGGTTCCGTAATTTCCTAAATTATGCATTCTATAGCCCATTTATACCATTTTCTGAGAAATTGCAAGCATTGGACAAATGCATCCAATTGATATTTTACCCTTGACACTTAATGTCCTGGAAAATAGGATCAAAACGCATTCACCCTTGGGTGTATGGGTCCCCCTATTTTTTCAAGGACTAATTTTGGATATTTTAGTGTCGCCATTTCAACATTCAAAATTCAAGGTTCAAATTTCATCTTTTGGGATTTAATTTGTGAAAATTTAAATAAATGCCTATAAATACCTAGTTATTGCATCATTGAAATCTAAGGAGAATCTATGAGCAATTACTATGATCAAGAGCATTATTGAGCAAGTCCAAAGCAACATTTTCAAAGACCTATTGCAGAAATTCAAGATCCACCATCATATCAAATCCTCTATGAGTTTATGGTTGTTCTTGTTATCATTGTTCTGTGAAGGATAACCCTTTTGTACCCCTCCAAAGCAATTCAAGCAATCAAGCAAGCAAGATCCAAAACCTTCAAGTGATGTGTACAACTTCAGTCCTTCAAGGAAGCCATTGAAGGGAGGTAAGTTGTAACACTTTTTGATTTCATCATTCCTTCCTATCCATTATCATTTTATCATTGACATTGTCATTGTGGAAGTGGAAACACTAACATGGGGTTTGACTAAGTCAAGCCCCTAAATGGCACAACCCTTCCCTCTCTTTGAATGTGCAGGTTTCAAGTTTGAAGAGGATTGGAGGAAGTTTGAAGACCCATTTTTCATTGTTGCATTTAAAGCCCTAAACCTTGTCAACTCATGAAAACTCACCTAAAAAATTATTCAATAGTGATCCAACAAGTTTGCAAGCGGAAATCAGAGTCTCAAATCTGCCATCAGAGGACTACAAAAATAGAGCAGGATACCCCTAAAAGGACCCATAATCCTTGGAGGAATCAATCCTCCTATGCATGTTGGATCCAAATTTTTATGATAGGTACACATCAGTCTACCCTTCCTAGATCTACCTGCAAACTGCTATTTCAGTTTGTACATTGTCAGGATCTTACATTTTTCAAGTTAGAGTGCATAGTCTAATTAGATTAATCCAGGAAAAACCATTTGAATCCATTTCCCATCCCTTAAAGATACAGATCCAAGTTTCATTGGCTCATCTTCATGGTTGAAATTCAATATATACACCTTTTTTATCTCCATCTTAATGAAAACCTAGAGAAAGGCCTTATATCCTATTGTTCTAAGCATTTAAAATTTAGGATCACCTTTTTCTTTTTTTCATTAATGCATTTATTTATTTTTCTAAATTGATATAAAATTATCTTATTAACATATGTTATACTAATAACTATTATCTATGTTCATATATTTTATAATACTTATATATATTCAATATTTTATTTATAAATTTGTTATATATGTAAGTATGTATGTATGTTAGTGTAATTTTTTATTACATTGGATATTTTTATCTTAATTCTAATGTTGCACATGTTTTTTAATAAAAGGGGTAACAATTATAAAAGTACAAAAAGCTGGAGCCATGAAGGCTACACTAGCCACCAAGAACCAAATACTAGAAAATCGAGGCCCAATTAAGGACCACACATATCCTCATGAATCAACCTTTTCAAATTAAGGACACAGTACCTGGGAAGTTTCTCTCAATTATCCATCCACCAATCACCCCTAAACTCAGAAGTCCATTTAGAAATACAATCTACCACATTGTTCCACTCCCTAGGGATATGGACAAAGGACACCATCTCCAATGAACTCCATAACTGATGAATCCGCCGCATAGTGGAAGACAATTTCCAATTCACCCCATCAATACTCTTAGACTTATTTAACAAACTAATCACAATCTGTGAATCTGATTCATAAATGATCTTGCGCCATCCAAGAGCACAAGCCTTTTCCAAGGCAACATAATAGCCAAAGCCTCCATGATGCTATTAGTCTAGATACCATAAACTTATAGAAGAAGAAAAGGACAACCCCAAAACTATCTTGCCCCACTCCTCCCACACTAGCATAACTCGAATTTCCCTTGGAAGAGCCATCAATATTAATTTTCATAATCCTAGCAGGGGGCGGGGACCATCTACCTTCTCTCTAAATTTTCCTAGTGGGATGTCTCCTCCCAATGGAGCAAGCCCTCTTTGAGTGGAAACCATTCAAACCTTAACCCAAAAACACCACAACCTCATCAACATTTAGAGGAGTACCAACCTAACATTTAGATGAAATGGTCTATTGTAGTATACCAAGAATTTGTTTCCAAACTTGTGCAACCACCATCTTTTATCCTAAAAAATATTGTGATTCCAATCCAACCAAATCTTCCAAAGAATGCATGAAGGCCCAATAGTCCACACCATCTGTAGAGGGATGGAGAAAGAAGGGGGTCCCTAAAGTCCTCCAAAACTTAGTAAGGGATAGGGCATGCACACAAGAATTTCTCCACACAACCCACCATAAGTGCTAGATAGTTCTAGAAAAGGTGCATTGGAAGAAAGGATTTGAAGAATAATCCTCACTATTTCCACATAGGAAACATATGGATGGCCCCTAGAAGCCCCTCTTACAAATATTATCCCAAGTAAGACACTTTTTATGAGCCACTAACCAGAGGAAGAAGTTGCACTTAGGCCACACACACTTATTCCACACATATTTTCACCAAGGTATTTCATCCTCCCCATACTCTCTTTTAACCAGTTCACAATACCCAACAACCACCAAATACATGCTTGTTACGAGCCACTAACCAAAGGAAGAAGTTGCACTTAGGCCAAGGAAAATTATTCCACACATATTTCCACCAAGGGGCTTCATCCTCCCCATACTTCCTTCTATCCAATTCATGATACTCAGCAGCCACTGAGTACACCCCTTCAAGATCCAAAGTCCAAGCTAAGACATCCCTCTATTGCAAAGAGCTAGAACCTCTCTCTACTAAAATCTTAGACAACTCAACATGGTTCGCATTCAAACCTCCATGGGGCCACAGTTGACACCCATTCCATCTGAACACCCCTACCTGACTCAATCGCTCCACAACTTTAAAATTACTTACCCTTGACCACCCAACATCCTAAAAACTCAAGCCAAAATTCTATAGTAGAGGATGGGTGGTAAAGATTGGGGGGTGATCATCCCAAGAATCAAGCCAAAAAAGAGCATCATCGCCCTTATGAAAAATCCACAAAAAGGCCCTTCTTGATCAAGCTTGCACCTGGGTGATCCCACAATACTGGTTTACAATTTTTGGCCAAATTGAAATAAATTTTTTTAACTAAATCTTCACTTTCCGGCACCTATAGCGGCTAAACCGTGAGGAATTTGAAGATGATGCAAACTAGTGATTTCTGAAAAAAAAATTATAGATTATAAATATATTTTTTCAAAATTTTGGAATCAAATTGCACTTCTTTTTCCATCTCCTTCCAAAACTAGATTTTAAAGAGTGGCATGTACTTGCTAACACATAACTTTTTTTCTATGAAGGATTAAATTCTAAATTTTTTGAATTTAGATTGATTCGTAACTACAATATCTAGTGCATGGAATTGGTTTCATAGCATTTTATTGAATATTTTTTTCTTAATTAAGTTTTGAAGTCAAACCAATTACAATTTAGATATGATTTACTTACTAACACAACTTTTTTGTATGTATCAAAATTCAATTTTTTTGTTGGATTGGGGACATTAATATCTAGTGCATTGATATTTTTCAAAAAAATAAATTGATAATCTACTATTTTTCCACATGTGTAGAACAAAGCTTGATTTTCGGTGAAAAACCTATGTTTAATCAAACTAAAAAAAATACATAATAAAACCAAAACATGTTAAAATTATATTCGATGGATAGCTCGTTCGAGGACTACCATCATCTAGTTGGGTTTGTGAAGTTTCCTCCATTTTCATCCTCAACCCGAGCTTCGAAAGGAAAAATTTTGCAAAAAATTGGTGGAAGAGGGGGAGACGGGCAAAAAAGGGGGGTTCGCTAAATACAAATAAAAAAAGAAATTATTAAGGGGTTCACTAGAAGACCCCCCCTTTCTAGTGAACCCCCCTGCCCCCCTTCTAGCGAACCCCCTAAAGTGTTTTCCATATGAAAATTCCTTTTTCCTTTCTCAATGGAATTATAAACTAGTTTTGTGGGTTTACCTTTCTCTTGAGTGTATCCCAAATCATAGAACCCTTATCCATAACATGTCTCAAATATTTAACCTTAAGGATTTTGGCCTAGCATTGATCCTGACTAGTACACCAACACTAGTAAAGCTTGGAAATAAAATCCTGACCAGTAAAAGCCACTTGTCGAAGACCCAAAACACCTTATTGAATAGGCCTATAGATAGATTCCCACTTAACCAAACTCCACTTCTTAGAATCCAAACTACCAAACCATAAGAACTACCTAGAGAGCATTTCAAGCTCTCTAATGAAGCTTGCATGAGAAACTCCAACCATACACCTATAGATAGGAAGCACCTAAACTGCATCCTTTAGGAGCATAATCCTCCTAGCAAAGGACAACCACCAACAAGTCCAATGATTGACATAACCCCTAAACTTATCCAGAACTTTTTTCCAAGTTCTCCATGGTAAGGGGACACAGAAAGGGGAACAACCAAGTACACAAAAGGAAGATTACCAATCTGAAATCTAAAAATGTGAGCAATCTTGGATTGAATAAGCAGAGGAGAGTTGAAGAAAAAGATAGAGAATTTCCCTTCATTAATCCTTTGACCCGAAGCAACAAGATAAATGTCAAGAGCATGCCCAAAGTTTCTTGCTTCCCTGATTCTAGAAATTCCTAAGAGCACAATGTCATCCATAATCTAAAGATGGGTCTGAGGAGACAAGCCTTCACCCCAAGATGACCCTCGAATAAGATCCCAACTTAGATAGGATTTTAGAAGTCTACCTAAACCTTCAGCGATAATGATGAAAAGATATAGAGACAAAGGGTCACCTTGCCTAGGGCCCCTATAGGCTCCAAACATATAAGAAGGCACACCATTAATCAACACATAATACGACACCGACATGACACATCTCATCACCCAATTAATCCAATCCCCATCGAACCCAAAAGCATAAATAATCTTAGGAAGAAAAGACCATTTCACTCAATCCTAAGTATTAGCCATGTCTAATTTAACATGGCCTTTTCCTTGGGAACCTACATGGAATGGATAGCTTCAACCACAATCACCACACCATCTTGGATATGTCTACTAGCCACAAAACCCCCTTGATCCTCTGAGATAACATTACCCAACTAGGGCTTCAGTCTCTCAACAATCAGCTTCAATATGATCTTATAGACGACATTACACAGGGAAATAGACCGAAAGAGGTTAAAAGAATTAGCACCCTCACGTTTGGGAATAAGATCTAGGAAAGTGGAATTCATGGCTTTCAATATTTTTTACTACCTTGTTATTCTAGCACCACGTCCAAAATATCTCATTTGATAAGCTCCCAATATTCTTGAAAAAACAAAATAGGAAATCCATCCGGGTCTAGGAGCTTTACCTTTTTTCATGCTGAAAAAAACCTTCTCCAACTCATCTAGGGAAATTGGTCGATTAATTTCAACATTAGCTTCATGAGAAACAATAAAAGGGACAAGCCAAGACCTAATTCTTTTCATTTAGATCCTCATGAGAATCCTTCGAGAATAGAGAAGAAGAATTTTGAGTGGCCTCTTAAGAGATATCATAGAAAGAAGATAGCTAAGCACCTTGAGAGGACACAATAGAGGAAATTGAACTCCCATATCCCCTAGCTTTGATGGAGTTAAATAAGAAAGCAGTATTCCTATCCCCCTCCTGAAGCTAGTAAATCCTTGACTTTTTCTTCCAAAATAGCTCCTCTCGCAATTCCTATTCAGAAAGCTTCTCCAAAGCCTCTGCTTCAGCTTTAAGGGACTCCTAAGTAATCCCTTGATATTTTTTTTTCCTAGAAATGATATCCAACTAATTTTGAGCTACAAATTTCTCCTTAAAGACATTCCCAAAGCATTCCCTATTCCACTTCTTTAGCTGAAATTTCACAAATTGGAGCCTCTTGACAAAGGTGTAACGGGCAGTTCCATGAGGAGACAATCCAATAGACCACAAAAATTTGATAGGGTCCTGCAAAGAAGGTCCACACAACCAAAGTAACTAGAATTTGAAGGAAGGATTCTTGAAACTTTCATGCTCATGCACAAAAAATTTAATGGGACAATGTCCTGAGCCTCTCCAGTTAAGGATTTTTGAACTGGATATCCACTGCATGCCTAACCAAAAATTGGAGACCAAAAATTTGTCCAGCCTCTCAGAGATAGAGTTCACACCATACCACCTATTACTCCAAGTGAACAAACCATTGAGAGGCTTTATATCAATCAAGTTCAGCTAGGAAACAAAGGAGCTAACGATTTCACATACCTTATATGGTCCCACAAAAGAATCTTGTCATGCAATTCAATTAGAGCATAGACATTAAAAAAATAGGATTTCTCCTGATGCAAAACTTGAAGCAACCATAGACAAGGAAAAATAACCCGCAATCCACCACAAGGGGAGGATCTTTCACTTGTCCCAGAGGAACGCAATCCCACCAGCACTGCCTTGTGCCCTAATGCACTAGAACTGAACATACCACCAAATCTTGGAGGAAATTTTAACCATGTTCTCCACAAACAATTTAGATTCCAAGATAAAAACAACATCAGGGGAATGATCCTTTATCATTTCCCGAACGACCTTTTATCAAGGGATGTTGTTCAAACCCCTCACATTCCGAAAGAGAACAATCATTTCTAGGGCTTAGAAAAATGGGATTCAAGAGGTTTGATTGAGCCTCACTCCACCAAATTCTCACCCATTAGCTTGATTTTATTCTGATCTTTCTTCTTCTAGGCAGCCTTGGAAGGTTTCCTTGAGTTCCCCTTCTTAAAGCTTTTCTAGTGCAGCCCCAAGGAAGAAGAGACCAAGGGGCTCTTACCAAAATCCTGAGCCATAACCAAATATTGTGAATCTGTATGATCTCTAGATGGATCAACATCCACCTCTTTCTCCACTAGATTGACTGGTAAAGAAAAAGATTCTAGGGCATGACCAAAATCTAACTTGGTATTTGTTTCCATACTGAGATTTCCACTCCCAGCCTTTTGAGAATTCAATTGTTCCCCCACTAAGACAATATCAACAGAGTCGCCCTTATCAGGGATAGCCATTTGCTGGTCCAAATATGATAAGGCATCAAAATGATTAAAAATTGTATCATCCTCCCTATCCTTAAGGGTTCATTTTCTACCTCTTCCCTTGTTGCGAGATATCACTAGAACAAAACCCTCCTTATTAGTTTCCCCTTCATCCATAGGGGATTTACCTTTATCTCTCGATGGCTTAGTGTGAGGATGCCTCCTAGTAGAAGCCCCACCAAAAGAAGATCCAAAAACCTTAATTTTAAGGCATGTTTGCTATAGGTGACCATATTCATGACAGATTCGACACCGAAAAGGTAAAGTCTCGCAGTCCAAACGTTGAATCCAAGATGTGGACCCATCTTAAAGATCCAATGAATCAAGTAGTGGGATGTTTAGATCAATCTCCACACAAATACGAATGAAGGAGAGGGCCCTTCTCTCTAAAGTCTGTTGTGACAGCCCAACAAGCTTTCCCATAAAAAAGGAAATCATGTGCAAAATATCATCCCTCCAGAATTCAACTGAAAGCCAAGGAAGTCACACCTAGACTGGAACCCTCGACGAAAGCTCTTCAGTTGGATTAAATCTACTATGTTAGGGTTTCAAGAATAATCCCACTTAATTGTAAAAGTAGGCACCTCCCTCAAAAGCTCTAATACATGAAAAAACCACCATAAAATACTTGTTTTGAGCTTGTAGTACATCCATGTCTTCCTCCAGGTTCCAAGTTCAGTGAGCCTAGGATTCAAGAAATGGGGGAGAAATCCTGATTCCCGTGAACTTGCAGATTAATGCATGGTTTCTTCAATATTCAACATTTTCTATAATAGATTCTGGTTGGATAACCAAAATCGGGTGAGCCTCACTCTTAGCCAGGAATCCATTCACTTTTGGGACCTTTGAAAGGCCACCATGTGAATATACCACACCATTAGAAGCATTGATTGTATGATCAACATACATAGCAATTCTAAATGAGGAGAAATCTCCCCCCATTACTACATTCAAAAAATACATAAGGCCAGAACCCAAATGAGACACAACTGGATCCCCGCTCAATTCCAAAACAACACCAACCTCCATGTAATCACTACACAAAAAACCAAATAAAGGGAAAGCAAAAACTAGAAGAAACAACTCTCGACCCCTGAACAGTAAAAACGAACCCACCCCCAAACAATGAACACTCCCAAGCACCAAAAAACGTATCTAGATGCACATGCAAAGAAGAGAAGCAGGCATGCAAGGTGTAGGTAGCTACAGGCCACGTGCCTACAGCCCCCACACCCACCATTCACTGAAAATCAACACCATCTTCAAAAAAATCATTAAAGTGTGAGACTTGAAAATAGCTTCAATGTTACACATGTTTAAATTTTCTCGGGTAATTTTTAGTTACTTAGGTAGGATAGAATAATGAGTTACACATTCATGGAATTCTATTTTTTTCTTTATCCTCGTAGATTTGAAAAATTGGATAAGAAATCCGTTTTAATTTTTAATTTTAAGCCTTATCCTCATCCTCATCAAATTTGAATACTATAAGGTTATATATTTGTAGCTCTCTTTCTTTCCTATTAGAGCATCAAAGTGAGACATTGTGAACCCTTACATTTCTATTAGAGACTAATTATATTCTGGTAACTTTTGATTTTAGTAATAATTTTCATTTATAATTTAATTAATTCTATTCATTCCTCTAACACTTTGAGTTATATATTTTTTAATAGATTCTAACACATTATCAGAACAATTAGTGATAGGGTGGTTTTTATAGTTTCCATATTTAAAAGATTTGGGGGCTAGTAGGATTTTCATCAAGATTTTGTAAAAGCTTGGTATGCTCTTCTCTTGCATTTGAGAGTCTTTAAAAAGTTAGAAAAATGCCTTCTTTTCATTAGATCTAGAGATCCTATGATATTATAACAAAAAGGGGTTTAAAACTTGGAGCTAGTGAACTACTCACAAATGGGACTCTTTCAAGCCAAATAATCCTCACCATTATGTCCAAAAGACCCAAGAACTCCCATTCTCATATAAAATTTACCATGTTTCAATCTCATGAGTAGAAAAAGTCAACACATTATATAGCTTTTTGAGCAATATTTTCGACAATAAATAAATTTTTGATGGTGAACAATAATTTTGGTGGTGAGTGGTACTTTTGGCAATGAACAGTGATTCTAGATATGAAGAATATTTTCTAGACATGACAGTATTTCCAAGTAACCATTTGAGTTTTTAGGTCATGAACAATGTTTTTAGCCTTACCCCCTTACCATTAACATTTTCAATTTTGCACCTCAACATAATGAGGCTTGTTCTTGTCCATATGAAAGTATTTTTGGGTACAATTTTTTATTTGGAATATAATTTCATAAAATATGTATTGGTAAAGTTTGTTTCTTTTAATTTAGTTTTTTTGAGATAACTTATTGTCTTGCCATATTTTTTGGAGCTGCAATTTCTTGTAACTTTTACAAACAAGCTCCTTTTCAAGTGCTATATTTTTTAAGTTAGTTTATTTTCAAGAACTATACATTGGTGTAGTTTTGAAGTTCTTATCTTGTAAGTAAATTGTGATTTCAATATTTTGGCCTTTTTAGGGCTCTAAAAAATATTATTTACTCTAGTAAAAATCATTATAAATGTACTAAACATAAAGTGCTAAACATTGTACTTGTTAGGGGATCATTTTAGTAATTAAGAGTGCTAAATTGAATAATTTGGCGGGGGGGGGGGGAGGTTTCCAACTTCTAAAGTGCCAATTTTATATTCTAGACTTGAAGGGGCTTACACAAACATTTTTAATCATGCATAGGTAAAAGTATAGAGTTGTGTCACACTTTTTGCCAAAAAGTACTTTAGGGAAAAGCTATTTCGCTCAAAATAATTTCAGGCGAAAGGGTTTCATCCAAAACTATGTGGCACAAAGAGTTTTGGTAAAAACCATTTCACTCGAGAGCACTAGAAAACAATAATTTAATTCAAAAATTTAAAATAGACTACTTTTATATGGAAAATTTTGACCAAAACCTCTTTGAGTTAAAGTGTTTAATTAAAAGTAGTTTCTCCCAAAATTGTCTATGTGACACCTTAACCCCTCTTTTGAGGCAAATTCAACAAAAACTCCCCTTCAATTCTAGATTTTCCCAATCAAGGGCACTTTCATGAAAATCTAAAAAGATACTTTTATAGAAAATTAGAGTCAAGAATCCAATTTTATTTTATTTTTTATTATTTTTATTATGTTTTTTAATTTATTGCAAGTAGGTTATTATAATCAAGCATAAGGCTGATTAGAAATTAAAAAATATTTACATATATTTAAATTTTAAAAAATATATGGTGTAGTAGACAACATATTTAGACAAAAGTTAAAATCCCAATTATGATGTTTTGATTAAGTGACTTAAAAAAAAAAACTAAAAAATAAATATTGATAATTTAAAAAATATCATGCACCTAATTTTCAAGTTATTTTTGTGGGAAAAATCAAAGAAAATAAACATCTCTCTTCTTTTGCAACATTCCATTGACCTCACTCTAAAAAATAAATTAAAAATTAAATATTTTCTCATAAATTTATAAAAAATATATCCAACTATTTTTTTAAAAAATAGACATTAATAATTTTACATTTCATTAGTTTACATTATTTTGAATTTCAAAACATAAATGTCACTTTTAGGCAATCCAAGTTGATAAATTATGTGTTGGTCATTTCCTTTATAAAGTGTGACACAATTATGAAATTTTAAAGTTGCATATAAATAAATTTCTATTAAATTAGAGAGATTCATTATGAATTTTAACATCAAATTCCATACTTCTATTTTTAGTCTACCTTCAAAGATTTATTTATCTAGGAAACAAGGGATAAAGATCACTAACTTGAGTGGGATTTATTTCTTATCTGAGACTTGTTCCTTAGCCAAATGACCATGAATGAAACACATGGTTTAATAACAATAACATGGCATATATATTAATATTTATTATTATTTGTTAGGATATTTTACAACACATAGAGCACATTAAGTGCCTTGTCATTGCTTGGAATGCCATATAGCAATTGTATGGAGACTTTGGATCTTCAGTTGATAGTAATGTTTACTGAGACAACCAATGACATGTGGATGATATTGAGATTTATGTTGTCTCATTTTGTGTGGATACATCCTCATGTGATGCTCAATTTATTTGATTGACATATTGACGGAAAATAAATTAAAATTAACTACACAATTCTACCTTTGTGACGGAATTCATTGTCAACATGAAGTATTTTGACAATTCTATTTGTCAAAATTAAAAACCTAATTTAAAATTCGTAAAACTATTGGAGGAAAATTCAATTGACTTTCACTATCAAATATTCCATATACCAAATTCAAATTCATGTGTGTATTCCACAAATAATAAAATTATACAATTTGCAAACATCAAATTTATTTACATTTTCTTCTAATTCTTGTTGTTGCTCCATACCTCCGCCCTCTTCTTTCTCTACATTTATTTTATGTTATTCTCCTCTTTTTTCTTGTGCCTGGCATCTCCTCTTATTAGTAAGTGTGTTATACACTATGTGGGAAATTTGAATTATTTGTACCCCATTTCATGTCATGGCTTGCTCTCCATGTTCCATCTGCATTTAATTAAGTGACAGTTTTTGAACTGTTGTATATTTTTTAAATGGTGTCTTCCTCCACCTATCTTCACGTAGATTTTGTTCTCCTCAATTCATTGCAATTAAATTTATTTTTTTGTCCACCATGACTTCTCAACCCATAGCCTTCTCTCTCTCTTCTTCCTATGCAAGAGTTCTCCTCACCTTTTATTCCAAATCCACAATTTCTATTGGTTTATCCTTCTGCCATCTAACATGGACTTTTCTTTTAGCCTGATCTTTATATTTTATCTGCCTCTTCTTTTATAATGCTTAGTGGACCTCTATTTCCCTTTGGACAATGCCCCTGCCAACTTTCACATACACTAGATGAGGTTCTTTGCTTGTTGTTTCCCTTATGTTATAAAAGGCAATCCCGAGGCTCATTCAAAGGGTTATGATTTTTTTATCTTTCATCTCTGTAAGCTCTTTTTGAAGTTGAATTTATTTGATAGCACAAATAGGAAATGTTATAATTTTGTTCTATAATAACAATAGATGACTCAAATACTTAGTGTATTTCTTTAATTTTAAATATTGACCTATCTTGCTCTCCAGTATTGTATTCACTATCTTTTGACTCAAAAGAATAAAGGGTTATTTATAAGTTCTCATATTACATCATGTGTTATGGTTGTTGAACTGTTAGCTTCTGTTCAAGGAATGGATTAATATTGCTTTTAGTTATTCATCAAAGATTGTGTGAATGCAATAGGAATTTATAAGTAGTGTGATAAGTGTTGTTCTTTGCTTGGTTTCTCATTGTAAGGCGATGAGGTTATAAGAAGCCATGAGTTAGTTTGTTGTACGAGTATATTTCATTTTCTAACTCGTTGTGGATAAGTCATTAATCAAAATCATTCATAAAGTTTGAATATTGATGCAAAATCACATATCAAATCAAAAAAACAATTTTTTACTTTACTACAAATTTTATGTTTTATGCACAAATCCACACTAGCAAGGAAACATTAAGCATTGAGTTGAAGGACATGAATCACTGAGTAAATGTAAAACTTATCAATATGACACAATTAAAATATGAAATTATTAATATAATATTTTAATGTATTCAATCTAATTCACAATTTCATGGAATATAATACAAAATATCATCTACAGTTTGGAATATGATTCATGAAGTGCAGTATAAATACCTAAAAACTGCTAATTCACTTCCATTTTCCAAATCAAGTCCTGGTCCTCACTCTAGCGTTGAGATAAAGAGCCATCTTGAATCTAAGTCTAGTCTTCATTTTCTTCGCCCTATGTATGTTCACTGAACTGCATCTCAAATTCAACATTCATTGTGTCACTGTCATTTGTGCCACTGCCACCAACGTTTGAAGTGTTGCACAACGCTCTTCTTTCACATATGGAATTCTAGATTATGAGTTCCCTTTCAAAAGGAAAAGTTTGGACATTGTACATAGTTGTAAACACCCTCAAGAAATTTTCTAAATTCTTGTCTAGTTTGTTTCTTATCTTTGATTTCAAAAATCCCAATGCATTGAAAACTCTGCCATCCTCCATCGACTCCAATATCATTGTTTGACATAAATCAAAAAGTTTGAAATATTCTAATAACGAATCACACAATATTTCACTCTAACCTAAGGTTGTCCAAGCCCTTGTTATTGATCTTGCTTCCATGGGATTCTCCATGGACTCAAACAGGTCAGTCATACTTACTACAAAATGCTTAGCTTGTTCTCTAAGCTTAATTCCATTTATAATTCCTCCTATTTTTTGTCAATAGTATTATTGAAGATACACAATAGACATTCACATGGATTCAATTATTTCATCTTGAGGGAATCATTCATAAATGTCTGAGGAAAGACATTGCAATATCCTTTAAATTAACACTAACATATTTAACAATGTCATTAAAAAAGCTTGCTTTGTAATAGGTACTTCATTTGTAGAGCACCTAACCGTTGTAAAATGGTGCATTGGTATCTCAAATCCACATACAAATACACATAACTGCCCACTTGCATTAAACTGTAAATAATTTTTAGGATTATTCAAATTTGTAATTAATTGCCAACTTACAAAATTTGGACTTTGCGATTATAATTTGTTAGATCTAGATATAGATTATCGAGGTTCATGCATGTCATTCTACGTAGTTTGGTATATTCATAGATATACATAGTTCTTTCTTGGGATTTCTTCACAAGATTATTCATTTCATCCAACATGGGGAGTAGACCAGCTAAAGTTAAAAGAGTGTCTCTATATCACTTAACCTGTGTAAGAGGTCGGGAGCTTTGTCTACTATGTTGCAATGTTCGTACATTATTCCAATCAAGGATCAATATTCTGAAAGAACTTGTTGCGTTGGTCCATACAAGGAGATCCATCTAGTATCAACATCTTTAAGAAGCTTGTTTCCTCGTTATTCCCTCAGCAAAATTTTGAAATTCCACAAAACATTTGGGACTTCGGTAGAAGTATGCGTAGAGCTCGCAAACTAGATTTTCAACTTTTGATACTGTAGGATACTTGCTTACAATTCTAAATGATAAATTCATTTTGTGGGCCATGCAGTGATTCCAATCATGTATGGTACACAAGTAGTTTGTAACTTTATGCAAAGACCGCTCATGTTACTTTGCATTATTGCAGCTCCATCAGCTCCTACACACACCAAATTTTTGGCATTTATCAAGTCTTCCATACCTCCAATTTCATTCAAAGATTTCTTAAATAGTTCAAATGGATTTTGCAAAGTTGAACTGTCCTTCATTTTATGAGCACAAAGAAGATGAGGTTGGAAAACATGTTGGTGTGTCGTAGACACATGCATGCATACCCAAGAAGCATTATCTACCCCAGTAACTTCATCTAAAGATAATGAAATGAAGTTTGACTCTTTTATTCTCTTTTAAATCTTGTTTTTCCACCTCAACAAGACAACTTTCCCATTCCCATCCAATTTTTATTGACCAATGTGTGCTAAGAAAATGAGGAACACCCAAAAAAGATAATAAATTATTATATTGT
>VDFB02118026.1:0-50543 GCA_007258455.2 Sequoia sempervirens | reverse complement strand
TATATATATATATATATATATATATATATATATATATATATATATATATATATATATATGCAACCTAGAAGCATGCATTAGGATTAGAATATCACATATCATATAAACAACAAAACCACCATAAACTTAAATGTCATTTAAAACATGCATGATAAATATTCATCTTTGAAACTTGAATTGTCGTAGCTTGATATACAGAGTCTATTGATGCTAGGATTCGATTTGTATGATTTTGAAAAAAGAAGCCAACTGAGTAGAGTTATCAACATTCTTCATAAATCATAAGAATTTTTTTAGTACACTAGCCATTTTGATGTCTTCTTGCAGTCTCAAACATTATTTTGTATGATTGTTACATTGGTCTTGAGATTGGTAGCTTAATATAGCTCCACAATACAAAACCTGGTTTACCTATGCAGTGTAACAATGGCATGTAGGTAGATTTTTCTTTCAAAGAACCAAAGGGTGAGTGCACAATTGAAGTGTATAAACACATATCCTTTTGTAATATCAAGGATACTTTTTGAAACTTCCATGCATTGCTAATCTAAAAAGAAAAGTCTTATACATATCCTTTGCTTAATTGAGTTGTTCCAATCAAAGGATTAAATATATTGGAATCTTTTTATTAATCATTTCATAGAATACCAATTGAAAACTTATTTTTTTCTTTTAGATAAAGTTGTTTACCATCAATCAATTAATTTATTCAAGACAAACCATGAAGGACAGATTTGATCAATGCTATGGCTAACCAATTATTAAGTATACACGTGAATAAGTCAAGCATGTACATGTGAATAAAGGAAGCACAAGTAGTCAAAAACACATATGCCTTGAATTATACACATGAATACATAGTATACACAACTTAAGACAAAATATATTCGTGAATACAAGGTATATGCATGAAAACACATAAGTCACAAAGTATACATTGGAACACGTGCATAAGTCACAAAGTATACACGTATGTTGTAATGTAAACACTTCAATACACATAACTCATATCTATTGAACCATCAATTTATAACATGCAAATATGGACACCATTGATAAAAAATATTTGTATTAACCAAATAGCCATGTATGCATGCATCAATATATGTCAAGATATAAGTATAAAATATAGGTACAAAATAGCCATATAGGCTTACGAGAATGCCATATAGGCATACAATGTCAAATATATCCAATACAAAATATGTACAAAACTACCATGTAGGCATACAACAAAGGGCTCTGGAATCAAAAGTCATTGCTCTTTAGGCTCTCGAAATAAACTCTTGCCCTTTGCTAGTCAATCGGATGGCGATAGGTCTGTCACTCATTTTTGCTACACTCAAGGAGTGCTCCTACTGCTCCTCCTACTACTGTTAAGTTCTTGGTGAAGTTTTAACTGTTATAATAAGAAGTAAAGACATTAATATATAGAAATTACATTTAAAAAATGATATATTTTAAAAAATAATCACTTACGACCATCTCATGATCACTCTCCTCAAGGGAAATATTCACATGTCGATGTTGAAGTGTGCTCAAGCCCTGTATAAACCATCCAAATAGAAATTAGACTACGAATCAATAATTTGGTTTGATTTTTCACTTGAAGTAACATCTATAACAATGAATGTAAATTAAAATTTAGTAATTTGCCTCATACCTCCCCTACCAAAGCCATCAAGGATTTTATAGCGGATGAAACACCGATATCCATTGCCCTCGTAACATTTGGAGGTGTTTCCACAACCAACATCTGAAACAACAAATTATTTAATCACAAAAAAGTTACAATAGCGATGGACACGTAATGACTTATAGTGTATGAGATCTAATGAACAAAATTTTGAGTACTTATTAAACTATATATTTCTGATTATCATGCTTACTATTTTCCCTATCCATATCTTGTTCGAAAGGATGTGTTTTTAGGTTTTTACCCATAGCAGCAAGCCACTGAATCGTTTGATTAAATGCTTTCATAGACATGTATGATAACTATGGTGGCATAGAGAAGGTAGTGAACTGTTTGAAAAAATGCCTCAAAAGAAATGGGGTCTCGTGGTGATGGAATGCCATTAAAAAAAAATGCACGTCATGGCATTCCATCACCATAAGAACACATTTATTTTAGGCATTTTTTCAAAAAGTTCATTGCCTTCTCTATGACCAGTATTATTGCTTACTATTATGCTTTGATAGATATTTTTCCAAACATCCATAGTTTGTTGGAAAGCACCTATTTTAGGCTTTTAGCCATCGCAACAAGGAAGCACAAGTAGTTTGATAAAATGCTTTGGTGCACATGTATGAAAAATGTGGTATCATAGAAAAGGTGGTGAGAATTTTGAAGAAATGCCTTGAAGAAATGTGGTCTCATGGTGATGGAATGGAATTCCATCAACATGAGACTGCATTTTCTTCAAGGCATTTTTTGGAACTACTACCTGCCTTGTCTATACTATTGCTTACTATTATGGTTTCATAGATATTTTCCAAGCATCCATAGTTGTCATGTAGGTGCACCTTTGCAAGAACATGCCTCCATGTGAAGAAATTGCATCACTGCTTATGTTGACTTTCTAAACAACTATATTGTAGTTGAAATTTTGCCATCTGTCAACATCTAGTTATTAGTTATGGAATGTGAATTAATGCTTTGAGTTTGAATGATGTGCAATGCAATGTAACCAATGATATGAATATAAACTACACAAATCTATTAAGTACAATTCATTAGTTAAACTCTTTATTCTATTACCTATGTGAAGGTTTGAGTAAATCCACTGGCACTAGGAGGTGTTCCCTTGAAACCTCCAATATTACCCTGTTCAACATCCAAAATCACATATTAAAATACCATTCATAAAGCAATGCTATTAACATGTAATAAATTTATAATTGTTTACTAGTTACATACCCTGCTAATAGGTGTACTAAAGACATAAGTAGGTGGAGGGCCGGTGTATCCAGTCTCAACACTGTGACCTTGCAATTTTATTAAAAACATAAAACTAAATTAGTTAATCTTGCATTTCAAAATTGAGATTTAATAAATTAAATTCAATGAACATGCTAACTTTTACCCGAGTATCAATTCCATATGTATCATGCAAAATGTTAGCTACCCTTTCCATCTTTGTAGCTGCATAAGGATCCTCCATAGTAGCCTCTTCAGTGTCTATGGGGTCATATGAACAAGTCACCCCACAAGATTGACACACATAGGTTCGAAGGCCACCACTCAAAGACTCCCCTGGATGGCGCTATAGAATAGGGTTAGTATGATGGATGACACTCTAGGTCAAAGTGTTGATCACCTACAATGTCTCTACGTCCACACTCTCCTTCACGACTGCAGGCATAACAACGTGCTCATGAGGCGGCCTAGTGAGAGCTCATCTCCCTTGCTGTGTAGGATCTGACTGTGCACTAGGCCTATCCTAAGCCGACCCCCCACCTCTCCCCTAGAAGTCCCTCATATCAAAATAATTTGGTATTTTGTTCAATATGAACTCACTGTATAGTTTCCTAAGAAAACACTGGGGGACTTCACAATTGTTGCATGGCCAGTCATCAAATACCATGTACCACCTACCATAAAAACAATTCCTAATCTCTTGGTGGTGGCACCAATGAATAGGAAACATCTTCGCATTGAGGCTAATATTTTGATTTGTGCGTGGGTCAGTGAATAATGAGCAAAAATCACCTTTTGTAATTTTTAAATCCTTTACTTGTTTATATGATAGTTTATCTACATAATATGCCCTAGCTGCCTACCTCCTATCTTGCCATCTAGTTATTTGTTTGCTAATTGAATCTACATTTTTTAACACATCTTTTAATGAATTTGTGAGGGTCATTCTTTTTATGGTTGAACGATTTGGATCACTCAACCTACTAATAAAATCCTCAATCTATTTTTTGTTGTTCTCAATCTCACTCATTAAATTGTGCTGAGTGTTAGGAGGGTGTTGAGGGATTGGTGGAGGAGGTTGTTGTTGAGGTTGATTTTCTTGTTGAGGATTTTGTTCTTCAGGATTTGGTTGCTCTTCTTTTTGAGGATTTTGTGGGTTTGTGGGTTTATTTGCATCTCCTACAAATTCAAAAATTTATAAATCAAATTTAACCTAAAACTAAGAAATTCAAAACAAACAAAAAAAAAAACTTACCTCTCCCACCTCTTCGTTGTCATGGTGCCATCCTTGCAAAGAAATAGTAACTCTTGTTGAATATTTGTGCTCAATACCTCCTCCTAGAACGCGAGCGTGAAAGTTGGGGGTTTTGGCCGCGGGCAGAAGAAGAAAATAGTAGAAGTGAAAATGAAGACTTTCACTTTTTTTTTTTGCTTTTAACATGCTATAACGCAAGTGTGTTATAACGCACTTGCGTTATAGCATTTTGAAACTTTTTTTATAAAGTGGCCACGAAATTGCTACCCAACTTCATGCACCCAACCATACATAAGTGGCTAGCCTAATCACGCAAGGTGTCACATTGACATATGATCTTCTACGACCCAAGAAGAAGGCTAGGCCTATGACCTCTAATGAATCAAAATATTTTGGGGAGGAAGAAGCATCCAATCTTAAGGGAAAATAAATAAAGGTTGATAACTAAAGCACAAAATAAGATAAAAGAGCCTCTCATAAGGATAAGAGAAAAATAAAATAGAAGAGGATGAAATAAAGTAAAAGACAACCCTCTACCTATTCATCTCATAAGGATAAGAGAAAAGGAAAAGAGAAGAGGATGAAAAAAGGTCAAAGATAACCTACTTCCTATACACTGTCGTACAAGAGGAAATAAAACCAATATGAAGGGTTTGTGTAGTAGAATTTTCATTTAAAAGTCCCTCTACATCTACCCCTTCTATTGCACAAGAATTTTCCCCTACTACCACAACAACATCACCTAGCTTTGAGGTTTCCACCTTAAGCATCTCTTCTAGTGTCACAACCTCTTCACTTCCCTTCATCTCCTTCCCATCCCAAAAATTTTCTTATCAAATACTACCAATCATCACTCACAATGCTATCTCTACCTTATCCACCAATTCTTCTACTTTACTATCTATATCAATCAATTTTTCAACTCTTATTGCCATACCATCTTCTTTCATCTCATAATTTAATCAAGCTTTTTCTAAGGAGGTAGCAACCAATGTACTTTTTAAGGTTAACAAAAAAAAAAAATTCTATACATGAGTCTCCTTGTAAGATTCTCCATCTCATGTAGACCTAGGGCCATGATCATTAAAAGGTATTGACCAAGTATATAAGGATTTATAATCTCAAGATTTTTTTGTAATAATGATAGTAAGCCTCCTCTACAAAATGAAGTCTTTGCGAAGAATTTAGATAACAATGCATGAGGGATTTTGATGAGATACTAAAATATCAATCTACAAGCCTTTTTGAGGAGTTGTAGCATCATAAAGCTAATGAAATCCCATCTGGTGACTAGTTTTATAAGCAAGAGCCACTTAACTCCACATCTAAATCAAATCCAAATGTTCAATTTATAAATGAGGGAGAAACAAATGATGATGCTAGAAAATAATAAATTCTTTATTCTTCTCCACAAAAATAATAGATAATTAATTATTCCTATGATCTAGAGTGGCTACACTCCAAATTAAAGAAAAAAATCCCATTTTTTGGGTTCCTACATTAGATCTAGCCATCTTTCTTAATAGATTTGAGAAGCCCAAATATAAGAAGTCTAGAGTGAATTATTGCATATCTAGAGATGATATAGGTTCCAAAGTTATATGATTTGAAACTCCAATAGTAGAAGAGGAAAATAGGGATATGAGACTAAAATACTTTAACATTTTTACAATACGTCTAGGTCCAACTATCAATTTCTAGGAAATTAAAGAACTATAAGACTCTATGAGAACTTTTTTTACAAAAAAATAAGGATGAGTTGATCAAATCTTAGTGAACTGAGTAAGTGATTAAGCTGCAAGCATATACCAAATATCTTGTGGGCCCTCTATAGAAGGTTGATGGCACTATATAGTTCTTGTAATGATCCTATCCAGGAAAGAATTAGATAGAATTGAAAAATAAGGTATATGACCCATGCCACTCAATGATGGATGAAAGATATTTTTTATCAAGGTTGTCATGTTATTGATGAGGTAGTCCAAGATTAAAAAAAATACTTCTTCTCTTTAGGGAATGACATGAATATTCTCTTAGATGATTGCAAGGGAAATGAAAAGTTCCACTTTCATATTTTTCCAAAAGTAGATTTTTTTTTAGAAAAGATAATTTAAAGGAACTTTACTATTAGATAGAGGCCACAAGGTAGAGCATCAATAGGAGGTGCTACACATAGATTCCTAGGTGGATGACATTTTGAATAACTACTAATTTATTTAGTATCCTAACTAACCAACATCTTGACAAAGGTATTCCTTTTAATGTTGATTCATTCAAGAAGTGATGAGAATTATTACTATATGAGAGTCCTCAAGTATTTCCTTTAAATAAAGATAATATGCATATAGCTTCCCAATTCCTATTCAATATTAAGGATTTTAAAGAAGGTTACTCATGATAGAAAAATTTCATATAAACATTTTACAAAGGCCTATGATACTCAATGCTTCAAAATACATGTCATAAAAAGACCCCCTCTAGAGGACCTTACTCATTTACTCAACACTTTCATGGAATATATAAAGAAAGAGAAGACATAGGGAAAAACTATTATTGAGGATGATGTATCAACCCCTTGATCCAATTCATTCCTTCATTGTGTTGCAGATGAACTCAAGAGACCCCTCACCTATGAGTGTTTTCTTCAAGTTTGTGCAGATATTATGTTCCTATCCATCAAACCTTTCAAAAGAAATGTTTTTTCTTATTTGACTTTCTTAAGAATTGTGCCAAACAATTAGTTGTTATGTTGACCATTTAAAAATGAATTTTATCTCCCCAAAAGGGGCCAAAAGGTGTTTGTAGTGTTGTAAAATTACACCATGTGGCAATTTCACATTTACGCATTTAGGTCCACCATATTTATGACAAAAACTTATAAGTTGGAATTTCATGATTTTGACTTCATAGATGACAATGATTAAGCAGTAACAACCTAAATACTTTGCTTGTGCAAATTTTTGAGTAGGAAACTTGCACTTGACACATAGACATCCTCTCAACGTGCTAGCTTCCCCAAATTTTATGAGATTCAAACACGAATATTCTACATCCATTAACTATGGCACACATTGTAATGGCAAGGACACATCATTAACAACTCCTCCCACCCATCCAACCTCACAAAACCTCATTTTATACTCTCATTCTTTATTCTATCTTAAATATTTTTGCATTATTCTTACTTCTTACTCTCTCACTCTTCCATGGGTGATCCCACAAAGTTGGTTTACAAGTTTTGGGAGATTCTATTTTTTGCTAAAATCACATATTTTTAGAAAATATAATGATTTAAGCCTTTAAAAGTTCCATTTAAAGCATTCCAATTGAATAGGGTTTGATCAAACTACCTTAGATCAAATCCCCTTGGATAGAACCTTGCTAGTTTTAAACCATACTTATAACAGAGTCTCTTTTACACCTAACAAAATGCTAATAAAACCCACTTTTGATTTACCTTTTGGGGGATCAAATGAATTCATTTAAAATTTATTTTTTGTAAGTATGTAGTCCTTATTATAGGCTTCCCAAAAATTATAACTTTAAATAAATTTATTTTTATTATTATATTTATTTTTTATTTCTTGTGAATGTAGGTTTTTCACTAAAAAATCAAGCTCTTTATTCAGCGCATGTGGAAAAATAGAATATTATGAAAAAAGGGAAAAATATGAGCACCAAATATTGAAGTCCTTGATCCAACAAAAAAAAATTGAATTCAATACATATAAAAAAAGTTATGTGTTATACAGTCCACCTATGTATGAATTGTAATTGGTTTGACTTTGATACTTGATTAAGAAAAAAAAAATCAATAAAATACTATGAAACCAATTGGAAGCACTATATATTGTAGTTACAAATCTAAATTCAAAAAAAATATAATTTTATCCTTCATGGAAAAAAAGTTATGTGTTATACGATGAGCATCACTCCTTAAAAATGGTGTTTATTAAAAAAAACTAGTTTTCAAAGGAGATGGAAAAAGAAGTGCAATATTATTCCAAAAATTTTGATAAAAATATATTTAGAATCTATAGACAAAATGTCACAAGTCACTAGTTTGCATCATCTTCAAATTCCTCACAGTTTAGCCGCTATATGTGTCCGAAAGTGAAGATTTAGTTAGAAAAAATTAGTTCAGTGTCCACCTTGACCAAAAATTGTAAACCAATATTGTGGGATCACCCCCATAGAGAAGCTCTATCAGATTTATTCCTCAAACAATAGTCAAGGTTTCTCTTGCATGCATTGCTATCACGTCTATCAATCCAAAGGGGGAGCCATAGGCTGTTGGTAATGCTCTAGATTATTATTTTATCTCATCTATTTGATCTTATCTATTTAATATCGTCTATTATAATCAAGATAGTGGTTCTCTTCCTTGTGAGGTTTGTTTCTATCAAACATATTTTACATTCGTGATAGGGGTCCTCCTCCTCTATGAGGTTTGTTTCTATCACACATCTTTTACTTTATGCAATGTTATCTACCTCTATCATATGTGGTTGTTCGTTGAGGTGGAAACACCAAAATGGGAGTTTGATTAAGGTAAGTTCTAAAACAACCCCCAACATTTTTTTCATTATGTTTTTGTGTAGATGTACATGTTTGACAAGCTAGACTTCTCAAATTTCAAGCCCTTACCTTCTTTTTCATTGTAGATGACATCACAGGGTGTAGACATCCCCTTGGTGTGCTATTGTATGTGACTGAGGGCTAATCCTCTTGAGGGTAAAATGTGTGGTTAAATATGCACTTTCTATTTTATATATTAGAGATTTTAATTCTATCATCTTTTTTTTTTAATTAAGTTATTTTATCATTCTTGTCATTAGTATTTTAGCATTTATTTGATTAAGTTGTGCAATTAATCTCCATTCTTTTCCTTGTCTCTTAAGATTTGATTCCTAAGGTAATTGAGGGCTATTTTCTCCTTGAGACTCCTTTTCTTGAGGGTAGTGAATCCCCTCCTTTATAGTGTTAGTTTGTCTTTTTCCTTAAAAAAAAGTGCAACTAGAGTTAGTTGGAAATAGATGATGAATTGTATAAAATATTTCTCTAAATATTAGATTCTCATGGAATGCAAACCATTGGTATTGGATTAATCCTCACCACTCATTGTAAAATAAGTTTTCCTATATTGACTATAAAAGGTAGTCACTATCTCATATAACAATTAGATCTAGAATTTTTGAAACTCTACTAATTTGAAATCAATTGATACAAATATAATTATTTTGTTGGTGCTATCTATTACGGTTTCAAACAACTTACATGGTTCCTTTTGAATATTAGATAAAATTAAGTTATAGTTATGATTGATAGCTTGGATATTTGATGGAACTCCTATTTATACCATTTATAATTTATTGATTACATAGGTTACTTTATATGGATAGTTTGAACACTATTATTTGATTTTGATTGTGAAGATTTGATTAAGTTGTGCTAGATTTAGGTGTTTTGTGAATTTTCATGATTTAAAAATCTTTATTTCCTCTTAAAATTATTTTAATTTTTTGGTATTGTGAGCTTATATGATTAAGAAAATATTAGTTTATATTTGAGAATTTTTTTATCTGAAGCATTTGACTATCTTTGTGTTTTTCCTTAGGAATTTATGAAACCTTCTATATCTTACCCATATTTTGAAGTTTTTAGTTTATATAAATTTTAAAGTTAGATTGGGAAAGGCATCAACTTCATTGCCCAATTGGATGATAAGAATCATTTTTAGATCTTAGATATGTGAAAACACTTGGGATTTCATATTTTTTGTAGAAAAAAAATCTAAATCACTCATTAAGTTTCTTGTTTATAAGTATAAGGCCTCTTGTTGTAGAAAAATAATACATTGAACAACTAAGTTATCTTGTAAGTCCAAGACCTAGAAATGGAGAGCTTGGGGTAGCTATTTTCCATTTTTTGTCATTCTGCTGGCTACTCATCAAGGTTGATTTTAAGGTTATTAAAAAAATGTAAAGAATGTGATGGTGGGAAGGTGTTCACAAATCTATCTATTAGCAAGTGCCACATAGTGGTGAGTACTTGCCTTTGTAGTATTCTAATTAGAGATTTGTAGAGTTGGAATAAAAATAAATGTAAGTTTAATTAATGTGAATAAAATTAAATGTAATTTTTTTTAATTGTTGTATTTTAGTTTTGACTTTTGTATTTTGTATTTTGTTTGATTAAAAGTGTTTATTTTTTTATACGTTTTGGTTATATAATGTAAATATCTTGTTTGATATTAAATATTTGAAAATAAAATAAATTGAAATAAATGTTTATTGTATAGTATTTTTTTTTTCAAAAAAATTAAAGTTGAATACATTTGAATATTTATATAATGAACCGAGAGAAGGAAGTAGTTTATGAATTATTTGTACTAGACATAACTATGACTAATAAAGTTGAAGTTGAGTTTGTTCTTTAGAATACATATTTGCTAAACATTAAATAATCAAATGATTTATTATTAAAAATAATTCTTAGATTAATTCTTGTTGATTTTGAATTTGATAGTGAAATCTTCATATTATAGTTGAAGAACTAAATATACTATTAATATAATAAATATATTATATTCTAATTTAATATTAATAATTTATAAATTATATTATATAAACTAAGTAAATAGGTAATATTGCAATATTAATATATTTTACAATATTGTTATAATTATTCATATAGTGATTTACTATTATATTAATTATATTAATAATAATAATATAATAATATTAATATTATAATTAACATAGTAGTCAATTAAGATAATTTATTAATATATATAAATATATATGAAAGGAGAACTTACAAAATAAAATAACCTATATAATATTGTATATAAATATATAATATAAATTAATATATTACCTATAGGTCAACTTATTTATAAATTATATATATAACCTACATTGGTTATATATTATTTTATATACCTATATATTATAGGTTATAATTTTTTTAAGAAACTATATATATTAATATAAAATATACATGTAAAAATCTTATTAATGAAAAGAAGAAGGAGCACATATATAATCAAATTATACCATAAAATATTAAAAAAAATAGATAAAGATATTAGTTAATTGATTTTTGTAAGATTTTCTTTAATAAAAAAATAACAATTACATACATAAAGAAATCATTCTTAAAAAAATGTCAAAATAAATAACATTTATTTATTTTAGAAAGATTTAATGAAATGATTTTATAAAGCAAAAAATGAAAAATCATTCCTTAAAAAAATGTTTAAAATGTTTAATTTACTTTGACTTTACAAAATTGAATTTTATTTTAATTTTTGTTTAAATATTGTTTTTGATTGGTTGAAAACTAAATTATTAAGAAGTAGTTAACTAAGAAAAGCCAAAATCAGTACTAATAAATGTAAAACAAGAATAAAATAAAATATATACTTTCTCATTAGGAATCCATTAGGAATCCATTTTCACAAAAATCAGATAGAAGCCAAGTCATACGCTATCAATATCATGCCTTTGGCGTGAGCTACAAGTAACAAACAAGTCAACGTTTCTGAAGCTTCCGAGCCATCTATTGTGTACGAGAATATCTCACAAGATTTACAATGGGGTGCCGTCCACGTGGACATAAGAATTCTCCTAAATTTCAATGGGCGGTTTAAATATATATAATTCTGAAATTTCAAATTTAAAATTATTATTCTCCACTAATATCTTTTCCCTAGTGGAGAATATTATATGTTTTCTTAGTAGTGGACCAAAGTCTAAATACAATGTTCCAAACCTATTCTCTTAATGGCTCTCCCTCGCCCTGCCCCCCACTTCAACACGTTTTCTCTTAAATTTTTGCAAAATGCGTAAGCAAGCACGGTTTACAGCTGTTCAGTAGAAAATTTCTTTGCAATTAGCAGACCAAATCATGGCGAACTTTTTTGTAACAACTTTATTTAAGCAGAAAAATATAGTATGACTTGGACGATAAGCCCGGCATTGGGATTTGCCTTTGACTCTACGCCAACCCTAAATAAGCTATTGGCCGTCCATCGTACAACGGAGAGTGCGCCTTGTGGTACGGGCTGTACACTGTGTACCGACGAATGTTCTTTTTAAATCACTTGCCTTTGAGCCGTATACGACATATATTCATCGACAGGAAATGAAACTGAGGCTAGGGTTTTTTCATGGGTGCTTGCTTCTCCTCTTCTTCGGCTCCCGCGCATCCCACCGCTAAGCTCATTCTGGAAGACGGAGGGCTTAGAGAATTTCCTGAGCCTGTCACGGTGGAAGGCGTTGTAGCAGAAAGGCCAGGATTCTTCATCTGCGATGCCGATTCAATGTCATTTGACGATTATCTGTTCCCCCTGCCTGCAGAGGAGACGCTTGAGCTCGATCAGATTTATTTTCTGTTTCCTGTCGAGAAGCTACAGTACCGCCTGCCGGCATCGGATATGGCTGCCCTGGCCGTCAAAGCCAGTGCTGCATTGAAGCGGAGCGGACGGAAAAGAAACCGCTGTAAGATCAGGCCTTTGAGGGAGGAAAATTTGGATCTTTTGCATGTTCGAAGGGTGAATAACAAAATCAGATCGGTAAATTTTAAAGCCGATGAATCTGAGGCTTCAAAATCAAGAAGCGGTAGGAGAGCGCAGTCTATTTCATCGAGGCGGCGACTTGTTATAAACAGATCATGGAAGAGGAAACTTAGCACGATCGAAGAAGGTTTTTCTGTTTGAAGATCAGATTGTGCTCTGACAGCCTGTCTTTTTTTATTTCTCCATGTAATCGTAAAGGTAGCGAAAGTGTAGCGTTGCCATGTGACCCTCCGGCTATTATATTATTAAGCCGCGGAAAATATTCCATTGAGGTCAATTTTGTGGTCAGGTAACCTTGCTTATCGATGGCTTTCAGAGGGGAAAGATTAGGGAGGTCGCGAAATGTATGCTGCATCTAAGTGATCTCGGTCACATGAAGGTATTCTGCGAATTTGAGATCTTATTTCCTGAACTAGTATAATTTATGTTTTTAGCAAATCATATGGCCAGGGGAGAGTTGTTTTGGTCAATATTCCTTTGAGCTTTATTCTTAGCTGTTAAGCTCTGTCAGAACAATGGACTACACAGAAATGCGTTTTAAATAGCTGTTATTTTGTTCAGCGTCATGCGCTGTAATTAGCTATTTTCGTGGGAGTTTGAGAAAAAGGTTAAAGCTGCACAATTGTTTTCTCAGAAATATTTGTACAGGTACTCCTGCTTTATGGGAGTGCAGTTGATGCTTCTTGGATTGAGTCAGCACCTTTTGCTGTATGGAGTTCTGTTTAAAAGTTTGTTTCAAGTCTCCGTCACAAACCCTTATTGCCAAGTCATGGCAATTAAAAAAAATAAAAGAATAAATATTACTAGTAGTATTTTACTTATTTGTTTTGGTTCCGTGCAGGCCTGGAATTTGATGGTCACCCCTACGTGTCATATGAAAATCTTATCAAATATGAAAATCTTATCATGGTTTGATCTGTTTCAGTGCTTTTTTTTTTGATAATTAATAGTAATAAATGTAAAATTCTTAAATTGATTGTTACAATTAACAAAAAAATCTCTAAATTCATATTGAACATATTCTTGTTAAAGTTATTCTAAAAGTGTATTTTTATAATAAACAATATAAAATGATATATATTAATATTATAAGTTATAATACTATATCATATTTACTTAAAATATTTTTTTTAACAGTTTATTAATAATTTTAAGTGGCATATATCCTATTATATAAAAATATAGCAAGCCAAGCTTTACCATGTAATAAATTTTAGAGTTGTAATATACAATTTGAATTTGAAAAAATGGCCACATAGACCATCAAATTCCAGATTGGTTCCACAGAAGTAGATTGGGCTCATATTCAATTTTATTGAATTAGAAAAAATGGTTTGCAATGTAAGGATTCTTATGTGGTTGTAAGTTTTTAGTTGTAATTAAATAGAAAGTTTTTTTTACAAGTTGTAATTCAAGATTAGCTCCAAATTCTAATGTGGTGTTGAAGGAGGGAAACCCAAAAAAAATTAAGTGATGATTTTTTGAATTATTAGTTTTTATTTGTATATGATTATTATAGATTTTTCCTTTAAATTTATTATTTTCACTTAAATTTTTTAGTGATTGTTTTAATAGAATTGATGTAATGTCATAGTAACTAATTCATAAAGGGTATTTAATATAGCCCTCACAAAAAAAAGGAAGTAAGAGTTTCATGTGCCTCAATGTTGAGATTAGAATTCTTTTCATTAAAGTACTAAAGCATAACTAATGACAATTTAAACATTCTCATGATCCAATTTTAGATAGAGGTTCACAAGTTATGGTTAAAATATTCCATACACTACACTTTTATTTTAAATTGTTCAACTCATACAATCACTCAATTTGTTTACAACTAACAATCATCTTAAGCAATTTTAAGCCTTTGTGACACTTTTATACAATATCAATGATTGCATGTTATCGATAATTTATTGTCATACCTATAGTCTATCAAAGATATGCAATACTAGTCATAATACTTTAGCCTATTCATGAGATTTAAACACATAATTTTTGTATTATATCTAAAAAATAGTCAACATATTCAATTTTTTTTGTATTTTTATTCATTTACTAATCCTTTAAATTGATTATTTAAGCACCTTGCTAGATTGATCTATCACATGGGTTGTAATACCCCAAGCTTTTTCCCAAGGGGTGAAAGTATAGAGCTATGTCACACTTTGGGACAACAAAACAGTTTTGGACAAAGTTGTTTCATGTGAAACTACTTAACACCTACATGACAGAGCATTTTAGTCAAAACTCTTTCATCCAAAACTATTAATTTGATATTTTTAAATATTAAATTTCAAACAAGGTTCAATTTATATGTCAAAATTTTGATAAAAAAATGTATTACTGAAAAGGTTTCAACATTCTTTCATATAAAATTGTCTATGTAGTAGAATATGTAGCCTTCTAACCCCTTGTTCAAGTTAAATTTTAATAAAAACTCAAATTCAATACATATCAATCAAGTGAGATAATAGGAAGATGTGGTAGTCCCATGTGAACAATTTTTGTTCTAGAATTTTCTTTAAAAAATGCTAAGAAGTTCCTACTATCTAGTGAACCAAAGAAACTAATGCATAGAAATAACACTATCGCATGAGAAGGACACTAACACACAACTTAGATACTAGCATTCTAAATTATACTCTTAGCACTACACAATAGTCCTACTTGTGTGTTATAGTCCTAAAAAAGTGTTCAGTAGAAAAAATCTGACAATTAATTTCTCAAAAACTAACTCTTAGAACTCACAAAGAATTTTCCTATAATTGAGATGGTTCTATAATAAAAAAATTCACCAAAATTAATTCAAAAAATTGATGATGGTCTTTCCAAAAATATTCCACTTCAAAAGATGCAATAATATTCCTAAACATGAGTAGATAAAGTGGAAAGTTCACAAGGATTCTCAAAAAATCACTATATAAAATGGTAAATAGAGCTATAAAGGCATATGATTTCACCCAATTTTGTTCATATATATTTTTACAATGCATTATATTACTGTAGAAAATATCTTCTAATATCTTTGAACAACATTAAATCAATATGCTAAATATAGTTCGGTCCCGATTTCCTAGACATTATTGATGTAACTTTTAATGTGGGTCTAGCCAATTATCATTTAAATATTCTCTTTTAAAATTTATGGTTTTATCACCTACCTTTTTATAGAAATTGAGGGAAGAGGGTAGTGATATTACCAATGAAATTATAGGAAATCAAGGCAAAGGGTGGTGTGGTCACTAATAAAATTGTAGGAATTAAAGGGAACATAGTGGTGGGATCACTAATGAAATTAAAATAAAATAAGAAAAATGGTGGTGTAATCACTAGTTAAATTGTAGATAATTAAGGGCAAAGGGTTGTAGTATCACCAATTAATTTATAGGTAATTAAGGATAAAGGGTGGAATGATCACCAATGAAGTTATAAGGTATATAATCACCATGAAATTATTGAAATTTTAGGGTAAATGTGTATTATTGTCATTAAGTTAGATCTATTTTAGGTGAAAATTTGACTTTCACTATTCAATTATAAGAACCTTAGATAAACCATGCCCATTGTGATAAAATTATAGATAGATTAGGGATAATGTGTTTAGTCATCCATGTAAAATTTACCATGTTTTAGTGGGGTAATCCTAAGATAATAACTAGAAACCTAGTGTGACAATGGACTCTTATTTAAGTAAAAAAATTCTCTATTTAGTTCACCCATTTCTTACATTATTAATATGTAATTTTTTATCCTCTATATTTTCATTTGGCAATCCACTTTGAGTTGACTATAAAACAAGAGGGTACTTTTTTAAAATTTGGTGAATAGACAAAGCATACAACTCCACTTTTGTCTCACATTTTTAGTGAGTTACACAAACATAATTATGAATTTACATCACATATTATTAATTTCTATAGTAGTAGTTCTCATGTAGACCTACATATTACTTGTGTGTTGATATTGATTTAAGTGTTTTTGTCACATATTCCTCATGTTTCAAAATCTATCTTTTTTAATGCATATTTATAATGTATTGATATTGATAGAAAACACTATAATTAATTCATTTCATAGACCTATGTAATTTTTTTCTATTTGTTCTAAGTTTATTTTTCACATTGACCATATAGATGGTCGTGTCTTATTGGTTGAGTAAAGTTACTAATATATTTCCTTCTAAATTTTTATTTTGATTACTTTCCTCATTGGCACATGCTTTGCTCATCCCACACTATTTGATAAAACAAATTCAATATGTCATGGGGTTCCAAGGAGAAAAGGATTATGGTCAAAATGGGAGGTAACACCATTGAATAGATAATATGGTGTATTTATTGGTGGTGACTACGATAGATTTATTCTAATATAGATGATTAAAATATTATTGTTTATGCCTTGTGTAAGGATTTCATAGGATATTTAAATATTATATTAATATAGTTCTCATGTGTTAGAATCTTTTATTGAATGTTTCTAATATGTTGATATTGATAGAAAATAATATAATTGATTCATTATGTAGACCTACTTGGTTTTTCTCTCATTATTTTATATTTGTTTTATACATATACTATATCAATTTTCATGCGCTATTGGTTGAATAAAGTACACTACCACACGAATCCAACCTACACTAATGTGGGTTTTTGTTATGTTTTACTATTAAATCCTTGAAATTTAGAGTCTATACTTTGTATTTATCACTTGTTTTCTCTACATCTTGATGGTTTTACTAAGGTATTTACTATCACTATGCTTCAACTAGTATATATGGATTTGAAAATTGAGCCCTTCATTGTTGGTCTTAACCTAGCTTTTCTACCCTTCTCTTTCCATGACAAAAAAAAATGTATGATTATATTATTATTTTTCTTATGTTTCCCATTGACACATATTTAATTATTCCTAAACTATTAGATCAAACTTCATCAATGGATCATGAAGCTCCAAGGAGAAAATGAAGATGGTGAGAATGGGGCACATTACCTTTGGCAAAAAAATAAGATGGTTATATCAGTAGGTCCTATAGTACCTTTTTAATATCAATGATCAAAATATTAATTGTATACCATGGGTAAGGATTTAAAAATGGTATTTAAAGGTCTATAAATATATATTAATAATTTAATTGTATATTTTAATATCTCCATGGTTAAAATCAAGTAGTAATATCACTTTTAGTAAATCAATATCAAGGCACACATGTTCTGTTTGTGTCAAACTATTATTATTTCTTCATTCAATTAGTTCTTGTAAAAATTATATAAAGGATTATTTAATGGTATACCTTCATGTTGCAAGAGTTTCACCCTTTGTCTCCTTGTGTTGTGCAATGTGGCGCTTGGGTTCGTGACATGGCCTAACCGCTTCCTACATCTTGGATCTTGTATAAATCTAATCTAGATTTTGTATCATGCATTAATAGTTCAATCTTTTGGTGCAACGACAATCGCCTATCAATTGGTATCAAAGCCAAGGTCACAAGTTCGAACCCCTCGCTTACACTAGGAGGGATTGTTGCAAAATTTTCACCCTTGGTCTCATTGTGTTGTGCAGTGTGGTGCCTGGGTTCATGACATGGCCTAACCGCCTCCTATGGATCTTGGATCTTGTATAAACTTGGTGGTTATATTGGTCATTAACAGGTCAATCTTTTGGTGCAACGATAACTGTCTGTCACTTCCAATAAGAATTTTGTATTCCCCAATTTTTGATATCATCTCATGCATACCCTATCTTCTTCTCTTTATTATAACTAGTTCAATTTTATGTATTTCAAATGATTATTGCTTCCCATATGCATAAAATAAATATTTTATAATTTTGTGAGAACTCATTTAAAATTTTATTTACACTATTAGAGGAAAATGTTACCCTCAAATTTTGAAAATATAAGAACAAACCCATTGAATGAAAATAAGTCATTCATAATTTCTTATTTTAATTAACAATGAGGATATGATATAGTGCATGAATACCAATCAAGAATAAATATCAAGGAAATTTCACCCAACATTCAACGATATAATATGGACCACTTTGATAATGAGCATGCCTCTAAGGAAAATCTTGAAGAAGATACACATGATGAATCTAGTAGTGAAAGTGTGAATAGTGTGTTCACACAAGGAGAAAATGCCCATGCTATTAGTAGTGGTAACCTTGAATATAAAATATTATTAAAAAACCATAAAGGATTTAATTTGTACATGTTAATAAAATTTCATCTTGAATAGGTTTATAAATATCCATTCATATAACATGTAGAAAATAAGCATGGGGTGGGTGTACCAAAACTATGTTACTATAATATTTGTAGGTAGAAATATAAAAAAGAGAATATTCTATAAATAAAATAATACATGATTAAGAATAATGTAGGTAAATTTTACAAAAAGGGTAAATTATAAATCAAGATTTGAATCTAATGATTTGTTGGAAAATTAAAGATAATGTGTGCATGCTTACAATGCAATTGAGTATGAAGAATATATAAAATTGCATGTAATGGAAGTTATTTTCAAATGTCCCATATTTGATCTATCTAAAAATGTGATTGAAGCAAATCAATTGTCAAAATCTATATATCTCATCATTATATTCCTTAGATAAAGTTCATCTAGTGAAATAATTTCAAAATACAAATAATTAATTCAATATCTTAGAGTGCTCAATTTTTCACTTTTGTATTGGTCTAGATCAACTATGGCTAGGAATAGATTTTTTGTCTTAGTTTGAATAATAGATATTAAATTGCATAAAGTTTTATGCATTTTCTCTAGGCAAGGCGATGGCTATTGACAATAATAATTGGTTGTGTGTGTGCTTATATTATATGCAATCATATCCACTACCCAAATCTACTTAAAATTCATATAATGATAAAAATTATAGCTTTTCTAACCTTACTTGGAGTTTGTAAAAAATATTTTTATGGTTATTAGAGGCCTACATGATTTAGAAATTGTAAATAAGTTTTTTTGCATTGGTGCAAACATGGCATCAATCATGTAGGGTCAAATAAATAGGATTATTTTTAATTTGGAGACATCATGTTCATCATACATGACCAAAATTCACTATCTTTCCATCCAAATGAAAATAGATTTTAAAATTGTGAGCTACTTTATATATATTTCTAAACCATATATTTTTGGGTGTGAGGCTTATAGGTTACTCTTGCACTCTTAGGATGTTTCACCTAAAAGGAGAGAGATAAACCTCATGAAAAATCAATGTGCTTCACTCAAATTAAGATGTGTATGATGTTATTAAGGCTAAAAGAGATTATCTAAATGCAACTAAGCTAAGTAATTGACTTATTTTGAATGCAAAACCTAAGAAATATGCAATGTTTGAAAACACAATGTGATATGCAAGCATGAACTAAACATGAACAAATGCAAAACAAAAATTAAAGAGGGTTGAATCAAAGTGTACCTAGGCATAGAATGAAGAATCTGGAGTGTCTTGAATGCTGACAAAGATCACTAAAAATCACCAGTGAGACTCATTCCCCACTAATGGTGAATCAGTCCTACTTCTGATGAAAACTTTTGAAAATAGGTTTCTGATTGTTAGAATCTAGAATCTGAAAAAATCTAGTTTTCCAACCTTAAGGTGGGACTCATTCACCACTGATGGTGAATCAATCCTCTCCCAAAATTCTGTGAAATCAGGGACTGATTTTGTAGCACCAGATTTGAGGTTGTCTTCTTGTCAGGTTGACAAAGTCAAATCTACAGAAAACTGACTATAGGTTGTCTCCAAGCTTGAAATAGGTTGTAGTTGACTTGAAACACTTTGTTAACTTGTTCACCACCTTTCAACACCTAATTTCTTGATAAATCTGCATACACAAGTTTGCAAACACACATGCAAAAGAGGGAAAATGGTTAATGGTTAGGTTATATAGGGATTTTCCTTGGTCAAATCCCACTTTGGTAATCCAACCCTTAATAAAGAAATCCAATGAAATGAACAAGCGAAGAAGAATAAACAACATGTAAATGTCCTAAACTCACCAACCTTGTTGAAAAAAATCTTAAGATATATCAATGGTTGTTCCAAAATACTTGATTGATGCTTGATTGAATGATGCAAAGTGCTTGAATACTTAAATGAATGAGTGAATTAGTGAACTTGATGAATGGGGGTTAAAATGGATGTAAAAACACTTATTTATACACACTTGTGCCTTAGTAACCCAAATATACCTCATCACAGACCAACATAAGGTGATTTTAAATAAAAACCCGAAAGAAATTTTGAAATATTTTGAATTTTGAGCCAAGAGGGACTCATTCGCCACCCATGGTGAATGGGTCCCACCTTGGACTTGAAAGTGGGTGTCAGGAATTATCTTACATTTAATGTTGTTTGTCGGGTTTACATTAAAAAACACACTTAATTAAGCCTTATAAGGGCATAAAGGGGTCAAAATAAAGCATAAGAAAGGTGTAAATTGTGAAATTGAGCCTAGAAAAGCATGAAATCTTGTTACAAGACTTTAAAAAACTTCAAAATAGGACTTGATAAGTGATGAAAAGGTGATTTTAATTGAATTGTAATGAACAAAGTCTAGAAAAGTGTAGAAATTTTTTACAACACTTCACAACACCTTCACAAGACGCCATAATTTGAATTTTAAGAACCTAATGTGAATGTTTAAACCACATTGCAACATTAAATAAAAGAAAAATGGACCAGGCATCATGAAGAAAGACCTAAAAGACCATGAAAATTTCAAGGGGCCATTTTTCTACGACACATTTAGCTCACACTTTAGTGAAAGGATGAACTTGCTTCAAACTCGCTCTAAAGTAGCCATGCATATCGAGAAGGATCCCAATGCACTTATGTTAACAAGATGGAATGAAAATGATCAAGAGGGATAATCAAGCCCCTAGAATGAAGATCCCGTGGCAAACTAAACATAAGAACAAAGGAACACAAGTGAGAAGAAAAAGAAGAAAAGGGGGAATTGGATTGAGCTTCAATCATTTGTCCAATTGTTTATGGATTAGATCTAGGTTGTTTGTGAGAAAAAGAGAATGCATACTCACTCTGGGGTGATAGAACTCATGGTGGTCTGTCAGGTGAGAAGACCTAAAAAGGTAAGATACATACGTTAGTTGGTATGCACTCACAAACATAAAGGTGGCTATGGGGAAAATTGTGCCACAAATGGGCTTCCCACTCAACCATATTAAAGTTATACCTCTTGATAAATCTAAAAAGGTGCCACAAGAGAAAATTTTGGTTCATACTTCATGAGACAAGCAAAGCTTTGTATGCTTGGAACTCATGAACAAAGAGAAAGGTACCATAGGCATGCATGGCAAAAATGTAAAATGAAAAAATGTAACATGTAAAAGATGTTCAAAGGAGTCTTGTTAAGTTCATGCAAAGTCTATCACTTAGGGAACATTATGTCTAATGTCTCCAAGAGAGGACCAATCAAAGAATAGAATATTCACAACTTAGGGGATGCAGTGCATTGCATCAAGCCACTAAGAGGAATGTAATATGCTAAGATAAATCACACTTATGAAGGACATCACACCCAATGGAATACACAAAGTGACAAATACATCATATGAAGTGACAAGGCTACACTAAGAATCAAGAATGCAAATGAAATGATGCCAATGATGTATTCCCCCCACTTTAAAGGAATTGCTACACACCGTTCTGTGAGCAATTACTTTAAAGTAGCAAAAGAAAAATACAAAGAGAAAAAAAGACATGAGAGACAACTTGGAAAGCCTCTATGCCAAGTCATATGTTTCTAAGTTAGGTTGCTTCATGTAACTGAAAAAGAAAACAAAAGAAAAGGAGGTTGCCCCTGAGAAAGGAACACACAAAACACATAAGGGATATATGGGTTTGGCGTCAATATGCTTGTTGCTGCATTTTTTTTTATGAAAGAGCTTAGAACTGTCATCATTCCCCAAAGCACATAGAACGAGAAGAATAACACAAAGAGAGCAAAAAAAAAATGAAAAACAAAGTCCATTTTGGGTCCACATGGAAGAGACAGTGTGGTCTCAATGCTTTGCATTGTCCCCAAAAGGAAAACACAAGTGAAAAGAAAAATAAAAGGAAAAAGAAAAGGAAAATCTTTTGGTTCAACATGAAGGAGACATTACAGTCTTAATGCCTTATGTCATCCCCAAAAGGAAAAACACAAGAAAAAGAAAAAAAGTAAAAAGGAAAAGGGGTTGATTGGGTCAACATGGAAGAGACATAGGGCGTCTCAACGCTTTGTGTCATCCCCAAAAGGAAAACACAAAACAAAAAATGGAAAAATGACCTTTTGAGTCAACATGGAAGAGACAGAGGGCATCTCAATGCTTTGCATCATCCCCAAAAGGAAAAAACAAAACAAAAGCTTGCGAAAAAGGCAATGCATGACATATAGAAGACTAGAGGTATAAATAGAAGAAATGTACAAAGAGAGAGAACATTAAACACACATTACGGGGGAGCACAATACACACATAAAATCAAACCAAAGAACAAGAAAAAGGAATATAAAAGGATAGTAAGGAAAATGGAAGTCAACCATCCAACAAGTCATCTACCTGTTGAGATGATGAATTGCACAACCCCTGAAACTCTGGAATCTTCAATGCAGGACTTTAGCCATGAAAGATAATCAACCACAAAAGAAGTGTTACAAAAATGGAATGTTGCTTAAAGATTCTATATTGATATGATGATTGATATAATATATGATTGATATCTGGATATATTACGAATGAACAAGATGTCTAATTATATAGGCAAGAGGTAAACCCTAATATGCATGAGATGTTGCCATGTGTCTTGATCTAACAACATGTGACAACATGTGAACCCTAATGGTGAAGAACATTAAATGATGAGATAAGTTATAGAAAGAATCTTATCCCATAAACTAGGAAAGGGAATATTTCCCTATTTATTAAATGATTGCAACCTAGGACTTAATGATTAAATGCAAGACCTAAGTTAACTTATGCTAGTGTAATAATTAATTAATTAATTACACCAACACCCCTCCATAAGTGCAACTTAGGGAGGAAAATGCAATGATTATGCAAGATGATGATGATGGGTCCTGGCTATGAGGCCATGTTAGGTACCCATGTACATGAAGATGCAGAACAACTCCCACAACTAGAGAAAAGGGGAAAACCCAGTAGGAACAAAACCCCTCTCCAAAAAGGAGATAAAAAGAAAGAATGTGAGAATGGGAAGGATGGAGGACTCCCAAATACCCCCCAAGCACACCATCTGTCACATGGATACAATATAATCAATGCCCCCCCATAGGGAGGAAAGAGAGAGACAAAATAACCCCCCCAGAAGGTGAGATCACCTGTAAGAAAGGTAAGTTTATGAAGACAAAACAAGATCCAATGTCGACAAACAACTTGTCTCCCTTTCGGAAGAAACAAAACCAACTGCAAGTGGAGAGATGCTTCCCATTCCAGATAAGAATTGAAGGAAGGAAGTATGAACATGGATGATGATGTCTCTGAACTCTACTCAAATGTCTCCTTGCCTGATGAAGATGCCACAATCAATGAAGAGGGTGACAAACTAGGATGATGCAGAAACAGATGCTGAACAATATCCAAAGACAAAGATAGAATGGATATGATGGATGTGATGGAGACTTGATAGCCCCCCCTGAATGAAGTGTCCTCAAAACCACTGAAAGAAGTCAGAAGCAGATCCAATGGTTGATGCTGAAGAAACTGCAAAACCTGAAGGAAGTAACAGGGAAGAAGTCTCGGATATGAAATCTTTGAAGAGAAACCAAGTGCCTCCAAGATAGTCTCTAAATTCCCAATCAAGGTTGAGACAAAAGAATGAGGAGACTCAAAACAACTCTCCAAGGTGTGATCTGAATAGAGGAGTGATATCCCCTCAAGAATGTTCTCCAAACCTGTAGAAGCAGCCAAGGCAGTGATACCTGAAACAAAACCATCATGTGAAGCCAAGTCTGAAAAATAGAGTGTGTCCTGATGAAAGATGATAGTGGAAGCCTCAATCAATGAGTCTGGACAAGGAATCACTGAATGTGAAGGGATACCAACTATCTCTGATGAAGAAGAAGCATGGAAAGGGACCTTGTCAACCTCTTCAGAAAGATCAAGGTAATCAATAACAATAGCATCATGGGGTACTTGATCTGAAGCATGATCATCGGGGAATGGTGGAGTATCTGAATCTCCATAGATCTCCCAAAGCTTAGTCCAAAGACTGTGAGGACAATCACAATGATCAATAGCATTCAAAACATCAGAATCAACTTACATCTCAAGAATCTCCAAAACAGTGTACTTGCTGCAACTCCAAGCAAATTCCTGAATACCTTCACTTGGATGAGGAACTATACCAAATAGATATGGCAATAAATCAAGTGAATGAAGATGGTGGTAGATCCCATCTTGCCATTGTGAATAGTTACCCTTGTGCAACATAACCAAAGGAGAATAATATGCAAGCCCCATAATGAAATTTCTCCAAAAACAATCAAAGACAATGACCTTCAGCAGAAAATAAGAGACTTCCAAATGGATATGCAACTAAGAATATGCCAGATGAGATCAAAAAATTCTACTTCAGTCTTCAAGATGTCTCAAGAATCAAAAAACCAAAAAAAAGGATACCTGGAGCTGAAACCAAAGAAGATGATTGGACTGATGAAAAAATGCACTGAAATATCTCTCGAATGCCACTGGAATCTCAGAAATCCGACAATCTAATGCAAAGATATGTGCTTTTGAGTCCAGAATGGAGGGTTGACTTTAGTTGACTTGAATATTGAATAGCAAAAAAATCCTACAAAATAGATGGCACCACTGGATAGTGCTCTAAATTCTCTTTCCGTCGATATCTCATTTGCAAATTTTTGATATCGTGGTGTGAAGATATGGCCCTCAGAAAAAAAACTGCAATTTGAAATGTCACTGGCTAAATAGGTGCAAAAAAGTAGCACCTGGGGCTAAAAACAAATAAGCCCCCAGTCGCTGATATTACTGAGGGGCTAGCGTGGGAAAAAAAAAGGCTCCCCGCTAGATGGGCGGAGGCAGAGCGGAGAAATAGTGGCGGATGGAGGTGGTGCCACTTGGTAGAGAACTCCCTTGGTTCCAATGAATAGTACCATCAGCGTAGAGAATAAGGGGCCGATGTCGGTGAGAACCTCGATGGGTGAACGATCGGCGGGCCAACAATGATAAAAGACTGGCAAGAGCAGACTCGACAAATGTCATGCCGGCAACAAATTCCGGTGGGAACGAAGCACGGTGACTGGTACAGGAGACGACAACGACAGTGGGGCCAAGTGGTTGAAACGAACGAAGAGTTGACAAGATGAGTACTGAAAAATAGGTACCACAAACTCTGCAGAAAATTAATAGAGCCGACAAAACATTCTTGTAGACTATGAATATTTGAATAGGCCGACAAAAACAAAAATAAAGATTTTTTAATATTGCTTAAAAAGCAATTAAAAAATCAGAACAATATTGATGCCAACAATATGAATATATTTGCAGAAATGTCAATAATATGTCAACCATATAATTCAATCTATAGTGCTGACCAACAAAAAAAAGCTCGAATAACTATAGCCGAAATATTAACCTTAATGATGCCGACTGAGATTTTATTTTCAAGTCGCCCACAGATTTAATTTTTGCCGAAACTATATAGAAAAATGCCCAATAATAGCCAAATATTTTTTTTATTTTTCTGAAAAAAATTTGCCTTGATGGAGGACTTACAGGGATGATTTTTTTCTACAAAACTGTACGGATAGTACGAAAAATTGCAAACCCTAGATTATACCTCAAGGCTCCCGGTTGAATCTACTCTGATTTTGACAAATGAGTAGGCAATCTATGGGTTTTGAGGCCTTCTAGACACAATGGAGAGGTTGGAGAGGGCTTGATCTTCACTAGAAAATAGCTTGGCTCCTGGGTAGAGCCAACTAGCCTGCAACATAAAACCCTAGGCCTGCTTGAATCTTGCACTCCAATCTTCCTGGATCTAGGGTTGATGTTTCAATGGACTAGCTCTGATACCATGTTGAGATGATGAATTGAACAGCCCCTAAAGCTCCAGAATCTTCAATGCAGGACTTTAGCCATGAAAGATAATCAACCACAAAAGAAGTGTTGCAACAATGGAATGCTAATTAAAGATTCTATATTGATATGATGATTGATATAATATATGATTGATATCTGGATATATTACAAATGAACAAGATTCCTGATTATATAGGCAAGAGGTAAACCCTAATATCCATGAGATGTTGCCATGTGTCTTGATCTAACAACATGTGACAACATGTGAACCCTAATGGTGAAGAACATTAAATGATAAGATAAGTTCTAGAAAGAATCTTATCCCACAAACTAGGAAAGGGAATATTTCCCTATTTATTAAATGATTGCAACCTAGGACTTAATGATTAAATGCAAGACCTAAGTTAACTTATGCTAGTGTAATAATTAATTAATTAATTACACCAACACTACCTCCCAATCATGTTCATTGTATTGTGAGGGCGGTTGGCTATCCAAAGGAAGAATTGCAAGTGTCGTACTAGGATATGTACCAGGTTCTTCACTTGGTATAGGAGATTTATCATTTAAGCTCATGGTAGATGAAATAAAGAGTTTAGATTGTTATGCACTTATTCATCTATTTTTTTTTTATCTCCTCATCATCATCATCAAGATTGATTAGAAAGGAGGACGAAGGGTTATTTCCATGGAAGGATGTATCGAAAGTTGTTGTTGCTGGATTGGTTCATTTTGTTGTGAGGGCTAGACTGTATTATCTTATGGTGGGTCAAGAGAATGAGGGTGATCATATATTGCTTCTGTCAACAATGTAGGTTGGTTTTCAAGATTGTTTTCTTCCATTCAAGACTAACGAGCAAGGAGATGATGGTGAAACCTATATTTCTCCCTAGCACTATGGTTTCATTTTATTTTATGTTTAAGTTGTTGAGGTGTAAGAGCGGGTTGATCCATCATAAGTTCCTTTTCTTCTAGAGGGGGAAGAATGGAAGAAACCAAAGAAGACGGGTCAATCACTTTCTCTTTAGCTTTATACACTTGTTTAATGTGAGGAGGCATGACATTGTTAGTTTCATTTTCTCTTGGTCATTTAAACAATGGAGGGGAAGTGTCTATGGCTGGGTGCTCATGAGGTTGTATTGTTTGTTCAATGTCAGACTCAGGCTGAAGCATGGTTTCATCTAGGATAGGAGGAGTGGAAGTGGATGGGGACATGTTACGAAGAGACAATTTGGCTATGTGTTTTGCTTTGAACTTTTGATAGGTTATGAAAAAAAGTCCTTTCGAGGGGTGATGGGTTCCATAGGTTCAGGCCAAAAGGCTTCTAAGGAAAATTTACCTTTAGAGGATAAAGGATTAAAGCCACTATGGTGTATAGTAAATATTTCATTTCCATGTGGAAACTTCAAATATTTGTGAACAACTGACGAGACCTCTTTCATCAAGTGGATCCAGGGATGACCCAACCATAAGCGAAATTGGCCCAATTGTGGAATAATAGAAAATGTTACCTCCAAATTTTTGGGTTCTATCTATAATGGGAGTACAATTGATCTGATCATAGGGCACATAAAACCAGTATGTGTTTTAACCCATGCAGTTGATTTGTTATAATCATCTTGATAAAGATCGTGTAATACTAAAAACTCTTCCATGATCACATTCTTGCCACAGGTGGGATCTATTAATATCCCATTTGTGGGCTTATCATAGATTTTTCCAACTATGTAAAGAGGACCATTAGGAAGCTTTTTAAGTATATCATGAGAAGAAAAAGTAATATCAAGAAATTTTTTGGTTGAGCCCTTACGAGGGACAATGTCTATCGTACCCACAAGTTCATCCATAGGATTGACTTGGGTAACATTTGGAGTTATATCAGGTTGTTCAATATTTGTATCAACATTCATTACATCAATGTTTGAAGGTTCACTAGCCTTGACAAATGAAACATTATGTTTAGGCATAGGATTGGTAAAACTTTGTAAATTATGGTTAGGGGGTGCAATGTACTTATTGCCTTGATCATTGACACCCACAATGGACAAATGACCAGAATCAATGAGGTCTTGAACTAAGTGTTTGAGACGCTTACACTGTTCAGGTTAAAGGTGGGTGGTAAAGGCTTAGTGGTATCAAGTGGTTTAATGGTAGGAAAAGTGACCATTTATTGTTGCAACAATTGGTTCATTGTATTATGGAGGGTATCAGGTAAGGGAGTAAATTGTCTCTTTGGGTCACCATAGGTAAAGGGCACCACTACTTTAACAATTGTCACTTGACTTTGAATAGGTTGGGTTGGTTGTGGAGAAGGTAGATTGAATTGTAAAAATCCTCTATTTCATTTTCTAGAGTTTTGCGTGTTTTTTTGGTTGTTTTGCTCATACTTCTCAGCTTGGTTAGAAGTGGACTTTGAATCACAACTAGAAATTGAGTTGTGATAGTCACAAAGGGCTATGCATAAATGCATGGATGAAGGGAATTTCATCATAGTTAACTTATCTTGTAGGTGAGTGTGCAAGTTTTCAATAAACATCTTCTGTAGGTGTGAATCAGGGATCTTGACATCAATCTGAGCATACAATAACTGATATCATGAAATGAAACTAGTTACTTTTTCATCTGCATTTTGTCTACATCACATTAAATCATCCATTGTCTTTTTATTAGTCATATGAAATTGGAAACGACTTATGAAGGCATCCACAAGTTCATTGAATGATCAAATTGAATGATTGGGTAAGTTTGAAAACCACTCCAATGCAATGTCCTTCAAGGTCCTAGGAAAAAGTTTTCTAATAGCTTATCATCGAGGACAAAGTCACTGCACAAGGATATAGAGGCACTGACATGATTAGTAGGGTCTCCTTTACCTCTATATTTCTTAAACCTAGGCATTTCAATTCCTTGTGGAATCTATGTTTGTAAGATCTCTAAGGATAATGGGCTACTACAAACATGATATGTGGGTGGAGTATTTTGACTTTGGCTAATGGTGGAGATTTATTGTTGCATGGATGAAACAGTGTTAAAAATTTGAGTAATGATGGGATCATTGTAAGTGGTATGAGGTGGAAGGGAAAATGGTGGAGTGTATGTAATGTTAGGGGGAGTGAAAGGGACACTAAGAGGGGTGAAGGTGGAAGAAGGAATATGTGATGCATCAAAAGAACTAGGAATGCTAGTTGGAATTGTGAAAGAAGGAGCCACATTAATAACCTATTGCATATTTTTTGTAACTTGAGGAGTGGTATAAGTTGGTATGGATGTTATGGTTGAAGGAGGAGGATTGTGAGGTCCTCCTTGGCTTACAGCAATGTTAGCTAATTGGGAAGTAGAAGGAGCATGTTTATTGTATATCTCAGCTATTATTTTTATAACTTGTAAGCCATCATCACTTTCAATCAAATTATGAAGGTTTTCTATTGTAGGTATGGCAGTGGTCGAAATGTTCTCAAGGGATAAATCTTGTTGTAAATGTGCAAAATCTTAATGAATACTAATGAATTTTTCTTGCAGAATGGAATTGTTTTGTCTATCAACATTCATTGGATGGAAAGGTGAAGGAATAGTAGTGGTATTGTCCATGCTTAATGCACCATTGTCTATATTAGGAGTAGGAGCTCTTGAGATCCAATGGTCTACAACATAAATGCTATCGTGGGCAGCCATGAATCTAGAACTTTGTCTCACTAAAGTATTATCAATGGGACACCAAACACTCATACAAGGACCACAAAAGATGGGGTGAATGAAAATGCAATGTAATCTAGGAGTATAAAATGAAAATATCAGGAATTATGCAAACTGAAATAGAGAAATAACAACAGATAATAGAAATGTACTAAATACCCAGAAAAGTGCCTAAAAATGTAGTATGATTTATGTGTACGTGGAAAAATTCACCCTAGGTGGCGAATGAGTCCAAATATGATTTTTTTTATGTTTTTCAAAAAAATTAAAGTAATTTTCATGATTTTCAGATGCAAAAGCATATTTTTAGTTTTTGAATGATATGATATGCAAAAATGAAGTCTAAATGAGTCTTTCACTAATGCAATTTTAAGAAACCCTAGGATGCAAAAAAAAATACAAAATACAATGCAATTAAGTCCTAGGATGCAAATATAAATGAAAATCAGAATGGTATGATGTTCAATATGCGGGTTCACCATAATGAACCATAGATTTGTGTGTGTGAAGCTTATAGGCTACTCTTGCACTCTTAGGATGTTTCACCTAAAAGGAGAGAGATAAACCTCACAAAACATCAGTGTGGTCCACTCAAATTAAAATGTGTATGACATTATTAAGGCTAAATAAGATGATCTAAATGCAACTAAGCTAAGTAATTGACTGATTTTGAATGCAAAACCTATGAAATATGCAATATTTGAAAACACAATGTGATATGCAAGCATGAACTAAACATGAACAAATGCAAAACAAAAATGAAAGAGGGTTGAATCAAAGTGCACCTAGGCATAGAATGAAGAATCTGGAGTGTCCTAAATGTTGACAGAGATCACTGAAAATCACCAATGGGACTCATTCACCACTGATGGTGAATCAGTCCTACTTCTGATAAAAACTTCTGAAAATAGGTTTGCGAGTGTCAGGATCTGGAATCTGTCAAAATTTAGTTTTCTAGCCTCAAGGTGGGACTCATTTGCTACTGATGTTGAATCTGTCCTCTCCCAATATTTTGTGATATCAGGGACCAATTTTGTAGCACTAGATCTAAGGTTGTCTTCTTGTCAAGTTAACGGAGTCAAATCTATAGAAAACTTATTGTAGGTTGTCTTCAAGCTTGAAATAGGTTGTAGTTGACTTGAAACACTTCATTGACTTTTTCACCACCTTTCAACACCTAATTGCTTGATAAATCTACATACACAAGTCTACAAACACACATGCAAAAGGGGGGAAATGGTTAAGGGTTAGGTTATAGGGATTTTCCTTGGTCAAATCCCACTTTGGTAATCAAACCCTTAATGAAGAAATGGAATGAAATGAACAAGGGAAGATGAATAAACAACATGCAAATATCCTAAACTGACCAACCTTGTTGAAGAAATCTGAAAATATATCAATGGATGCTCCAAAATACTTGATTGGTGCTTGATTGAATGATGCAAAGTGCTTGGATGCTTAAATGAATGAGTGAATTAGTGAACTTGATGAATGGGGGTTAAAATAGATGTAAAAACACTTATTTATACACAATTGTGCCTTAGTAACCTAAAGATACCTCATCACAACCTGACATAAGGTGATTTTAAATAAAAACCTAAAAGAAAATTTGAAATATTTTGAATTTTGAGCCAAGAGGGACTCATTTGCCACCCATGGTGAATGGGTCCCACCTTGGACTTGAAAGTGGGTGTCAGGAATTACCTTGCATTTAATGTTGTTTGTCGGGTTTACATTAAAACACACACTTAATTAAGCCTTATAAGGGCATAAACGGGTCAAATAAAGCATAAGAAAGGTGTAAATAGTGAAATTAAGCCTAGAAAAGTGTGAAATCTTGTTACAAGACTTTACAACACTTCAAAATAAGACTTGATAAGTGATTAAAAGGTGATTTTTAGGTGAATTGTAATGAATAGAGTCTAGAATTAATAAAGTTAGACATAACTCAAGTATCAAATAAAAAAAGTGTTAAGAGAGTATTTTAATGATATTATGTTTTAAGTAAAGGAAATATTACAAGATACTGGAAGAAGTCTATCAATTAAGATTAGAGAGAGTTTTCCTAAAAATTAAATTATTGAAGCAATGCCTATATTTTATTTCTAATACTATAAAACCACTAGTGTGTTTTCTTTATTTTTCTATAAGTTTTTTTATAGAAAGCTGAGGTATTTGTCCTATAGTTTTAATAGAATAGTATACATAAATAGAGTTAAAATAAAAATAATTATAGATAAGTTAAATTTGGTACAATAATAAGTTTGATTTGCATAAGTGATGATTAAATAGTTTAAGTCTTCAATTATCCTTTTAAGCATGGCTCAATAACTAGATTATATAAAACCTTAAGTTTGAGAGAAATAAATTGTATCTAGATCTATGTTGAACAATAATTTTAGGTCCATTTGAGGATGGAAAATATTTTAGTTCCTTACTTAAGTAAAATTTAAGAAATAAAGTTGAAAAAAATTGATCCATTGCTTGGGGCTCTATATGACTAGATACACTATTCACACATTTATATTTAATAGATGTATCATGATTTGGGATTCTATTTTTTATAGAAGAGGTGTGACAAATATTTTTGTTCAATGAAAATGAGGCCTTGACCAAGAAATTTTTAAAATGGTTATAGATAATCCTATGGAAACACTAGATGAAAAAGATGAATATGGTTCCCAATTAATGTCCAACATAAAAAATCCCAGATATTTAGTAAAGTGTTGAGTTTTGGTTGATTTCTCCCTACTCCTAATGGATTGATATGTAATTGAAATCTAAAATTTAGATGCCAAATTTATAACCTCTTCTACCAAAATATAAAACTACTAAGTTCATAGATTGTATAGTGGTGGTATTATTTAGTTTCACTTTTTCATACTTTTAATATCTATGCAATAAACACATTGTTCCTTAGAAAATAGACCATAATCAATATAATATGAATATTTTTGAAGGTCTTTATTCTTAAATGGATTAAATAATTTTAATTTAAAATAGTTATTGAAATAATGAATTATTTTAAAATGACTTAAAGGTGATCCCACAATACTGGTTTACAATTTTTGGCCAAATTGGACACTGAACTAATTTTTCTAGCTAAATCTTCACTTTCAGGCACCTATAGTGGCTAAACCGTGAGGAATTTGAAGATGATACAAACTAGTGATTTGTGAAAAATTTTCTATAGAATATTTAAATATATTTTTTTCAAAAATTTTGGAATAATATTTCACTTCTTTTTCCATCTCCTTCGAAAACTATTTTTTTCAGTAAAAACCATTTTTAAGGAGCGACACTTGTTGTATAACACATAATTTTTTTTCCATCAAGGATAAAATTCTAATTTTTTCAAATTTAGATTTGTAACTACGATATCTAGTGATTCCAATTGGTTTCATAGTGCTTTATTTAATATTTTTTCCTTAATCAAGTTTTGAAGTCAGACCAATTACAATTCAGACATAGGTGGATTGTATAACACAACCTTTTTTGTATGTATCAAAATTCTCTTTTTTTTTGTTGGATCAATGACTTCAATATTTGGTGCACTCATATTTTTCAAAAAAAAATTTATAATCATCTATTTTTCCACATGTGCGGAACAAAGAGCTTGATTTTTGGTGAAAAACCTACATTCACAAGCAATAAAAAAAAAAACAAAATTAAATTTATTTAAAATTATACTTTTTGGGAAGCTTATAATAAGGACTACATACTTACAAAAATAAAATTTAAATAAATTCATTTGATCCCCCAAAAGGTAAATCAAAAGTGGTTTTTTATCATCATTTTGATAGGTGTAAAGGAGACTCTATTATAGGTATGGTTTAAAACTAGCGAGGTTCTATCCAAGGGGGTTTGATCTAAGGTAGTTTGATCAAACCCTCTTCAATTGGAATGCTTTAAATGGAACCTTTTAGGGCTTAAATCATTATATTTGAATCTAAAAATATGTGATTTCAGCAAAAATCAGAATCTCCTAGAAATTGTAAACCAGTTTTGTGGAATCACCCTTAAATGTATTAAGTTCTGCTAGTGTAAATAGTGGCTTTAAATAACTAGTTAAGTTTTCATCACTTTCTAGTTTGACCTATTCACATTTTCTTAAGTTTACATAGGATATTCTAAATTTTTGTCTCACCTCATGTGGTTGAGATAAGTGTCCTCATTTTGTGAGACACCTCTTCCATGGTCACTTTTCATTCACATAACACTTGTCATGTGAGTTAACAAGTGTTCCATAATTGTAGGGGTATTCAATCATTGTGTTTAACTTGCCTACCTTCACTACCTTTCCTATATATGAAAGACTCCTATGTACATTTTAATCACTCTTTTATAATCTCTTGATAATGTAAACTAGGCTTCTTCATGTGCAAGTGTTTATGGGGAAGTTTCTGGTTTTTTCTTTATGATCTTGAAAATCATAACTTGGTATGATAACCATGCAAGAAAAATGATTCCCAAAATCTTGCATCTAACGTACTCTAGAATTCTATGCAATTTAATTTGCATTTAATATTGATCTCCTTTTCAACGTGATCTCAAATTTTGTTTGGGATTAATGTGATTCACATGCACCTCTGTGATTCCATTGAGGTCTTGTGATCTCCATTATGATTTTAATATTTTCGAGTAGCCTTGTGGATGATGAAATGAAAATAATGATTCATCCACTCAATGGATATCAAAAGTTCTATGCAAATTGCTTTCCTCTTATAATAAATGAAGAGATTTTTTGTAGTTCAATGAGATTCTAATCTAGAGGAGTTATATGTTTGGTTTGATTACTCTACTGATGCATAAAAGATAAAAATTCTTCAGAGTGGAGAAAGGGAAATTTGGAGGGGTTCTAGCTATGACTTCCTTGGTGAGTCTAAGAAGTTAAGACCGCCCACAACCAAAAGGGTTTGTAAAATCCAATCTCCATCGTGGCTCTTCTCCTTACTTGATTTTGAGTACGAATTCACATTTGACCTCAACTTCTCCCAAGGTACATTTTGAATCTTTAGTTCATATAGGTTCCCCTATTTGAAGGTGCACCCCGATACTCCCCCAAAGAATACCTTTTCTAGGATAGTGTTAAGGGGAGAAGTGTTGAACTAAGTAAAAAATAGAGAAAATTTGTACAATAAAAAAATACAAATGAGAAACACAGAATATATTACATGTATTCAATTATACAACAGTATATAATGTTATTTCTTACATATGAATTGGACAAGAAAAGGTTGTATTTATAGATCTCTTAGGGATCTCTAGAAGATAGAAGATACATACAATGAATTGGAGATCAATGTAGGAATTATCTAGAAGAAAGAAGTTTCGAGAGAAATCAGGAGGATAGAGTGTTGGAGATATCTGTAATTAATGAAACTTACTCCATCGCTTTACCCAAATAGACATTAATTCCAACACCCCCCATAATATTTATTTCGAGAGGATAGGAGTTTTCTTGAGTTGTAACAAGTCTCTAAGTTTGACAAATTTTACAATAGGCAATGCTTTTGTAAATATGCCAGTGATTTGATCTTCTATTCCACAAAATTGTAGCTCTATTACTTGAATTTCAATCAAGTCACGAACAAAATGATGATGCACTTCTATATGCTTAGATTTGTCATTATAAATAGGATTTTTTGCTGGCTTGATAGTGCTTTGATTATCACAAAATATAATAGTGGGAGAATTTTGTGGATGGTGTATTTCTTCAAGTAGTCTTCTAAGCTACAATGCTTCTTGAGATGCCTTTGATGAACCAATATATTTAGCCTATGTGGATGATAGTGACATTGTTGATTGCTTCTTGTTGCTCCAAGAATTTGGTTTGGATCCAAAATGAAAAATTTATCCTAAGGCTGATTTTCTATCATCAATGTCACCTGCATAATCAAAATTTGTATACCCAACTAGAATAGGCTCTCCTCCATATTTGTATTCAATTTTGAGCTGATAAGTTCCCTTAATGTATTTTAATATTCTTTTAGCTACTTTCCTGTGTTCCTTTGTGGATATTCCATGTACCTAGATACAATACCAATTGCATATGCAATATCTAGTCTACTTATAGTAAGATACAAAAGACTCCCAACAAGTTGTTTATACAATTTTGTATCCATCTTCTTTTGAGTAGAGTTAGCACTCAATTTTAGTCCTACTTCACATGGTGTATTAGATGGTTTACAATCACTCATATTAAATTTCCTTAATACATCAAGAGCATATTTTGTTTTCAAGAAAGCATGATCCTTCCTTCTTCTAATCAAACTTGTATGCCTAGGAAATAGTGCATTAATCCTAGATTAGTTATTTTAAAGGATTGTTTGAGTTGATCCTTAGTTCTTTCAATACACTTTGTGTAATCTCTTGTAATGATTAAATCATCTAAATAAATTACAATGATAACAATTTTACCATCATTATTCTTGGCATACACATCTAAATCAATTTTGCTTCTTTGAAATTCTTCTTTTATAAGGTATTCATTAATTTTGGAGTACCATGCCCTTGGAGCTTGCTTAAGACCATATAGAGATTTCTTCAGTCTACACAGTAGTTCTTCTTCACCAATTTTAACAAATCCTAGTGGTTGTTGTATGTAAATTTCTTCTTTTAAATCATGATGTAGAAATGCACTTTTTACATCCATTTGAAAAAATTTCCAACCAAATTTTGTAGCTAGAGAAACTATTGTATGAGTGGAAGTCATTTTAGCAATTGGAGCAAAGTTTTTAGTATAGTCAATAACTTATATTTGTGAGAAACATCTAGCCACTAGCCTTGCTTTGTGTTTTTCAATAGCTCCTTCTGATGTGAACTTAGTTCAATATGTCCACTTGCAACCAACCACATTTTTTCCTTTTGGAAGTGTAGTCAATTCCCACGTTCCATTTTTCATCAAAGAGTTGTATTCATCCTTCATAGCTGCTTCCCATTCATATCTTCCTTTTTCTTCCTCTTATGTACTTGGAGTGTCAACCTGCATCACCTTAGTCATAAGAGCATAGTTAGTCAAAAAATTCTTAGGGCCTTCTTGGTACATATTTCTTGAATGCTTCTAGTCTTTCTTGTGTCTTCATCACTTTCACTTGATTCTTGAACTTGTATTTCTCCTCCTTTAGAAAAATATGGTACACTTTGATTAGCGTCAGTATATTTATCTTCTTCAAAGGTGATCCCAAAATAGTGGTTTACAATTTTTGGCCAAACTGGACATTGAAATATATTTTTTTAACTAAATCTTCACTTTTAGGCACCTATAGTGGCTAAACTGTGAGGAATTTGAAGATGATGCAAAATAGAATTTTGTAACATTTTTTCTGTAGATTCTAAATATATTTTTTCCAAATTTTGGAATCAGATTGCACTTCTTTTTCCATCTCCCTTGAAAACTAGTTTTTTTCATAAAACAACATTTTTAAAAAGTGACTCTTACCTTATAACGCATATTTTTTTTTCCATGAAGGATAAAATTATAATTAATTCAAATTTAGATTTTTAACTCTGATATCTAGTGCTTCCACTTGGTTAGAAAATTTTCATTTGAATATTTTTTCTTTACTCAAGTTTCGAAGTCAAACCAATTACAATTTAGACATAGCGCAACCGTATAACACGTAACTTTTTTTGTACGTATTGAAATTCAATTTTTTTTTCTTGGATCAAGGACTTCAATATTTGGTGCACTCATATTTTTCAAAAAAATAAAATTTAATCTTCTATTTTTCCTCGTGCAAAACAAAGAGCTTGATTTTTAGTGAAAAACCTACATTCACAAGAAATAAAAAATAAATATAATAATAAAGTTAAATTTATTTACAATTATAATTTTTGGGAAGCTTATAATAAGGACTACATAATTACAAAAAAAAAAAAATTAAATGAATTCATTTGATCTGGGCCAAAAGGTAAATCAAAAGTGGTTGTTTATCAGCATTTTGATAGGTATAAAGGAGACTCTGTAATAGGTATGGTTTAAAACTAGTGGGGCTCTATCCAAGGGGGTTTGATCTAAGGTAGTTTTATCAAACCCTCTTCTATTGGAATGCTTTTAATGGAATTTTTTAAGGCTTAAATCATTATATTTTCTAAAAATATGCGATTTCAGCAAAAATCAAAATCTCCCATAAATTGTAAACTAGCTTTGTGGGACCACCCTCAATCAAAATTGGAAAGTGGGATAATGTAGGAGGATTATCACTTTCAATATCTTCATCAAACCATACATTTCTTTTGATATTAATTTCCCTCTTTTTAGGATTACATCACTTTGAACCAAATGTAAAGGATTCTTTGCCCTCCATGATTTTCTTTGTGAAAAAACTTTCAATATGTTGCTTTCCCATTGCACATCCTTCACATATCGTGTGTCTTGATGATATTTTTGGAAACCCATGTACCATATGTAGTTTCTCCATAAGCTTAATACTTTGATAGTTGATGTGTCTCATACGCTCATGCCATAACCTGCTCATATCATCATATTTGGCAATAGCACACATATTCTCATCTCCACCTTTAGAAATAAATTCTTAAAATTTATATTATCTTTTCTCCATTTTACCAATTACAATCACTCCATAATTATTGTTTGCATTCTTGATTAAACATTTGTCATTGTAGTACTCTATTTTATATCCTTGACTAGCAATTTGAGATAGAAAAAGAAGATTTGTTGCCAAGTCAAGAACTATCTTCACATTTTTAAACATGACATTTTCAACTTTAACATTTCCGGTCCCTTTGACTTCTAAATCAATATTATTTCCCAAATATATTTTTTATACATTACTCTTATTTAATGATTCAAATAGTTCCTTACTGTGGGACATATGTTGTGTAGCACCAAAATCAATAACCCAATCATCCTTCAAAGAATTGTTTTCTTTAAGTGCAACACAAAAAGCATTTCTTTTAGAATCAAAAAATTTTGTAAACTTGTTTTTCTTCTTTTTTGTATCTCTATTTCTCTTGTAACAATCATTTGCCTTATGACCCATTTTCCCACAAAAATTACATTTCCATTTGCTTTTATTATAATCCTTGGATGGGACATTTTTATTTTCATACTTCCAATTCCTTTCTCTAGACTGATTATCTTGTGACTTTTTGTAATTTTGTTTTTCCTTCATTATGAATGCTTGAGACTCACCATTTAATGATTCTTTTTCTTTAATTTGACATTTTTCTTCTTGCACTAGCTTAGCACATAACTCTTTAGATTTAATACTTTTTAATTTATTTGAAGTATCTAGTCCCCTTATGAATTATTGATAAGATCTTAGAATACTTTATAATATTATTTGCACAAAATCTATATCATATATATTCTTTCCAAGAGAAGAAAGCTCATTTTTATTTTCCTTTAATTTACTTAGATGAGAGACTAATTCTTGTGAACTTGAAATTTTCATATTATATAACTCTATGGTGAGAGTTAGGATCCATACACCTGAATTTTGATATATATTTTTTAAAATATCCCATACTTTAACTCCACTTCTTTTATTATGAACTTCTGGAAAGACTTCCTTTGAAAGTGTAAACTTGATTAATGTTGCTACCTTTTTGTCTCTTTTATCCCAATCTTCTTAATCTTTTCCAAGACTTGTTGGTCTTTGTTCACTACTAGTAACAATCTCATAACAATTTTGAAGTGTTAGAGCAGTCTCTATATGAGATACCCAATCATAATAATTTTTTCCATTTAATTTAACTGTAGGAAAATAAATTCCAATAGAATCTATTATATCAAATTCCCTCCTTTTTGGATGAGAATGAAACAAACTTCAAAAATCCTTAATACCCAAATGAAAATTTGTCACCAATCTTTTTGTATTGATATTCTTTCCTTTTCTAGAGTATTGTTCACTTGCCACATGAATGTTAGTGTTGCTCACAACCAAATTGCAAGCTATAAAATCAAAATTTCACACTACAAAATCTCCACATCACTGCCTAGATTTAAACATGCTCTGATACCATGTTGAACTAAGTAAAAAATAGAGCAAATTTGCACAGTAAAAAAATATAGACGAGCAATACAAAATATATTATATGTATTCAATTATACAATAGTATACCGTTATTTCTTAAATACAAACTAGACGGGAAAATGTTGTATTTATAGATCTCTTAGAGATCTCTAGAAGATAGAAGATACATACAATGAACTGGAGGTTGGTGCAAGAATTATCTAGAAGAAAGAAGTTTCAGGAGAAACCTGGAGGATAGAGTGATGGAGATATCTGTAATTAATGACACCTACTCCATTGTTGTACCCAACTAGACATTAATTCCAACAAGAAGTAACAGAGAGAACAAGCAAAATAAATTTGGAGTTGATGAGGGTGAAGTGGTGAGGTGTTTGGGTAGGGCATCAACTAATCTTAATTGATTGCACAACAAAACAAAGTTGCATACTTTGCAAGGCATCATTGAGGAGGTGATGACCTAATCTTATCATCATCATTTTTTTCTATCGTTGAGAATTCCTGCATTTCCTAAGCCTCCAAACATTAAAGGTAAGGTCCCATGGAGGGGGCTTCCTAAAAAATTGCAGTGGGTGTTGTTGAGATTTTTTAGGAATATTTTAATGTTGATGGTCCCATGATTTTCATTTTGCAATTCAACTTTAAATTTTGAGCTCCAAAATTTATGGAATGGACTGAAGTACTTTGACAAAAATTAATAAATAAATAAAATTCTCACTTTTTTTTTAATTTTTTATAGGAATTTAAAATTTTAGGTGATAGACAAGTGACAGGAAAAAATCTTAAGCTATAAGGGAAATTTCTAGCCCCACCTAAATTTCACCCGCTAAGGGTGAGGTCCCATGGGGGGGCTTCAGGATCTATTTTTAAGGAGTAGGAGGTCTCATGAAGTAAAAAATAAATTGCTACAGAATTAATTGGAATCTTTTCCTAAAGAATAGCAGCTCCTACCTTTTAGGACTACAGATTTGAGGGGGTGAAAATTGGGTGGGGCTGGAGATTGCCCCTACAGTTTAGGATTTTTATTCACCATTTTTCAATCATCTCAACTTTTAAGCTTACTTAAATTCCAACATTTAAATTTTAAGTTGAATTGCACAGTAAATAATTTGATGAGAGCACCAGCTTACTTAAAATTTGGAGCTTAATATTTTAAGTTGAACTATGTTACTAAGTTCATGGGATCACCACCTTTAAAAAATTCCAAAAAATTCTCAGCAGCACCGACTAAAACTTTTTAGAACACCCCCCTCCATGGGACCCCACCCTAAGATTTTCAATCCTAAAAAGTAGGGGCTACTATTGTTTAGGAAAATATTCTAATTAATCCTGTAGCATTTTTTTTTTTACTTCATGAGACTACCAGCTCCATGAAAATAGATGCCCAAGCCCCCATGAGACCATACTATAAGTGCCACCATAGATAGGCACGTTGGGCCAAGCTCTTTGTTGACCTAGTAAAGGATCACATGCATGACAATGATACTTTGCAACAGTAAAGCTTTGTCTCTATGTCACCTACATGTTCACTACACAACCAAGTAATGCCCACCCAAATTCATTTGTGGTCGAGGGTCCCTATGATATTAGGGAGGCTGACTACATTGAGCCTAGGATGATGGTGAGCTTTGTGTGAAGACTTGAATGGTTTTGATTTCTGGTTGGGATTAAGGATCATATCTGAAAGATTATTTTTGTACAAATCAACAAATTTATTCCATTCTTAAGTTTGAATCCTTTATTTCCATCGGCCACTATTAATAGTATGTTCGACTTACCTTATCTCATGTGCCACTAAGGCTAGATCTGCGCCACCTCCATGCCTTTTGATAATACCAAGCGCCTAGAATTAACACCTACACACATCTATCTATCTTCCCATCACAGCTTATGGTTGATTTGTGACTCGAAAGCTGCTTTACAGCTTATCACTACAACATGTACTAGTCAACGCAAGAGACTCGATCTCGATCCCTCCAATGGCCCTCTCCAAACAGCCACCTATCCCCGCATGGCTAGCACCTTTGACTCAGGCTCCCTCTCAACAACATATTTGGTTAAAATATTTGTTTGGCATTGTTATTAGTATTTTATGCTTATACTAGTTTATGTACCTATAGACATCCAAATTTGAACACTTAATTTATCCAAATTTATCATTTTTTGTCTAAACATCCTCTTATTCGAGTTAATTAAGTAATATTACTATTATTTCATTAATATCTTTAATTCTGCCAAATCCCTAAGGTATTTAATTAACAATTAAATACCTTACCCTCTTTTAATCCTCCTTTCATCAAATAAATTAAATAAATATTACATTTATTTAATTCCTCACATGTCATTTTCATCTAATCCTAATCCATCTCCTAATTTCTTCATTAGGATGTGCACATGCCTAATCCTTGATTAGGATGTGTCACATCCTCCAACTTTTGCAAGTTGGCTTATAATCCCCACCTTCCAACTCCCTAATTATCTTCTAATTCATCATCGACACTAATCCTAATCAATACCTTGTCAATTTCCTCCCATTCCCCAAGGAATTCTTTTAATTTTTTTATTCTATCCTAGGATTCCCTTTCCTTTATACATGTGAATTTTTAATTCACATTCCATCCCTTCCGGAAGTGCTTTTAGAACCTTTGTAATTTGTCAATCTCCACATGTGACCAAGTCCCACCTTTTTGGAGCCCATCTTTTATCTTTTAGACTTTCCTAGGAATGTGAATTTTTAATTCACACTTATTTCCCCAACCACCTTTCCTTTTCCCATGTAGACTTTTGAGGAATTCCAAAATTCCTCAAATGTCCCTTTCACTCCCACTTGGGGACAAGAAATCCCTTTTTGAGGAAATCTCCTCACTCCCCAAGGTGCATGTCCTTCCTCCACCTCATGTACCTTCTTGACACCTCACTCACACCTCATATCCCCTTGTCCACTTCACCCTCCACATGTCAAGATGTGAGGGCATGTGGGTTCTCAATCCACCATAGCCCTTCATCTTGGCCTTGTTGGATCAATCTTGACCGTTGAATTCTCTAGAGAATTCAAATTCTCCTATAAATACCCCTTCCTCAAGGGAATTTTCAACACTTTATATTTTCATAACTACATGCTGCCAATTTACATCCTCAATACTTTGCCATCATTTAGCCATCTCTTTTAATCATCTTGCACATTGAATCTTGCATTTAGTCATTCAAGCAATCATCTAAGGAGCACACAAATCATTCCAAGCAAGGGCCAATCAAAGAGATATCAACAACAAGGAAGGTGAAACTATTTGTATTTCATTTTATTCATTTTCCTTTTCGTTATATCACTCTTTTGGCTAATCTTGAGGTGTCCTTGGTCTTTTACCATTCACATTTTTAAGTTGTTTTGCACATTTAGAGTAGGATAAATTCCAAGCTATATAGTACCAAATCATTTTCTAAATGTTATTGTGACCGTAGTCTTTTATGTTGAGGAAAAGGTCAGATTATTTTCCTTAAAACATCTACAATCACCTTTTAGTGGTTAGCTATATTAACATCCATTGACTTGTAACATTTTATACAACCTATGTTCCACAACATTTGGGGACAGAATGAGGGAACAATAGGGGATGTGTGTCTGGGATATCCCCTACAGGGCCATTTTTAGGGGACGGATATATATATATATATATAGAGAGAGATGCCAATAATTGATAACAACAATAAAATATGTAAATAAATCACGAGAGCAATAGTATAAAAACATAATAAGTGTCAATAAAGCATTATAACAAAGGTCTCAAACATGAATAAAACCATGGTTCAAAAGTAACAAAAACAAGAAAAACCCAATAGTGCAAATCTCTTAGGTAGACTAGATAATTTCTTAGCCTTCGATGCTAATGCTTCTTAATTATTCAAACTACGTTTGACACACAAAGTGAATTACCTTGAAGATGGATTGAGAAGTATGCTTCCTAACATTGGTAACTAAAAATGCATAGACATTTTATCAAAAAGAGCTCCTAAAAATAGGCATGCAACTAGGAAACCTCAAATTTCTTAGGCCTATATCATTCTTCAAAGTACTACAATGGCTTTTGGATAGAAAAGCAAGGTAGAAAGCTCTTCACATACTAAAGAAACACAAGGAATAGAGTAACATGCACAAAAAATATATAGGGGTGAAGCCACAATATTGGTTTACAATTGAAGTGAGGAAGGAAAACTCACAAAAAATGAATGCATGGCAAAAAATTTGATTTTAGGGGTTCGTACGAACCTATTGGTTCGACCAAACCCATTAGGTGTTCGCTAGAACCTGGGTTCGACCGAACCCTTTTAATTTTTCCTGCCAAAAAAGTCAACAAACCCCCTTATAGAAGGGAGGTTCGAATGAACCAAGGTTCAAATGAACTAGGGTTTGAATGAACCCTTGTTCAAGATAACCCCTAGGGGTTCGTTCAAACCCCCCTTATTCCTCATCCCCCCCTGAGACACAAAAAAAACCTAGATTTTGGCACTTCAAAGCTTGAGTTGAGGATGAAAATAGAGGAGTCTTCACAAACCCAACTGGAATTAGGTAGTCCTCAGAACGAGCTATCCAACAAATATAATTTTAATATAATTTTATTTTATTATGTATTTGTTTTTTTAGTTTTATTAAACATAGGTTTTTCATCGAAAATGAAGTTTTTTGTTTTGCACATGTGGAAAAATAGAAAATTATCATTAAAAAAAATTCAAAAATATTAGTGCACCAGATATTGAAGTCCTTGATCCAACAAAAAAAAAAATTGAATTTCGATATATACAAAAAAAGTTATGCATTATACGGTCATGCTATGTCTGAATTGTAATTGGTTTGACTTCAAAACTTGATTAAAGAAAAATTATTCAATAAAAATTTGTCTAAGCAAGTGGAAGCACTAGATATTGGAGTTACAAATCTAAATTCGAAAGAATTAGAATTTTATACTTTATGGAAAAAAAAGTTATGTGTTATACGGTGTGCATCACTTTTTAAAAATGTTGCTTTTTGAAAAAGACTAGTTTTCGTGGGGGATGGAAAAAGAAGTGCAATCTAATTCCAAAATTTTTGAAAAAAATATTTTTTAAATATACAGACAGAATGTGATGAAACTCTAGTTTGCATCATCTTCAAATTCTTCATGGTTTAGTCGCTATAGGTGCCCGAATGTGAATATTTAGTTAAAAATAATAATTACAATGTCTAGTTTGGCCAAAAATTGTAAACCACTATTGTGGGATCACCCATAGTACCATACAAACAAAATGTTGCAAGTATGATGGTGTTTTCATTGATTTCAATAGGAAGTCTATTGACTGGTGTTGTCATTGATGTCAACTATGGATGAAGATGTTGAGGATATTGAGAAAATTGTCAAAAAAACAGAAAACAAGTTGTGCGTGTAGTTGTGACCTTGAGAAAGTGTTGTGAGAACATGGAGCTATTCTTTTGTTGCAGAGTTTGAAGATGACTTGGAATGAAGTAATGAGTTGAGATGATGTCTCTAGTACTTGGTTTCCAATTGCTTTTGAGAAAATTTGATAAACAAAGTAAATTGTGTTGTGCAAGTGTTCACAGTGTACTCCAATATTGTGCTCCACATTCTTTCTATATTGATGCTATGTGTGTGTGGATCTTATAGGTTATTCAAGGTTGTCAGAAATTGCTATATTCAGAATATGGGTTTCTAGATTGTTGTATAGTGTGAGATATTTTTACTAGTATGTGAACTAGGTGTTCAATGATGTTTTTTGTGGCCTAAGAGAAATGTATTTGCTCCATGTTTCTCTACTATTTGGCTTTATGTTGTGCAGATTTGGGAAGTTTTTTATAATTTTTTTATCTTTCTGTATTCAATTTTTTACTTGATTTGGTGTAGTACAGTGAGTTTCATTTACCAATACGTGAATAAAGGTTACCAGTTGTTTTAAGTTGAAGTATTTGTTGATGCGAGCTTGGATGAAGTGTTTGATGAAACTTAAGTAGTTCATGGATTATTCTAGATTGAGTTCAAGTGAATTATGTTGTCTAAAAATTCTGGCTTTTCAAATTGGTTTAAAGAAGTGTGTACTTAATGATTATGGTGTTTTACATGAGTGTTGGCTAACCTTGTGTTTAACACTACATGTGAGGCTTGTGGAAGCATGTTGAAGAGTGTTGGGATCTATTTGGGTCCTAATTAAGAATTTATGCAAGTCACCTTTCATTCCTATCCATCGTGGGAATGTTTAGGTGTTGACCTATTTTGAATTTGTATGTATAATGTCTAGTGGCTGACATTGGAGAAAGATTTTTAGGTAGATCTTGAAATAAATATGTATGGTGTTGATGCAAGTGAAGTGAGAAAAAATTAAGAAGCAAGATAGATGTGATATTGATGCGAGTGATGTGTGTGATTGGAATTTGACTAGAGCAGTGTGAACTTCATTTTATGGTTCCTAAAGGAAGTGAGTTAAAGGCATCTGAAATATTTTATGTGAAATTGTGAAATTGTGTGAGCAATTGTGGTGGATTCCTTGTTGCATTGAAAAGTGTTCTTTGTGTAACATTCTTCTTCTATCTTTTTGTATTCTTTTTGTGGCAGTGAGCCCTGACTGTGAGCCATTTGGACAATGTGTCCTATTCTAGCAGTGAGCCCTTTTGTATCGGTTTTGCTATCACTTATATTGCGAGCTAATCCTCATTATGGTTTTTCTTCATTGGGTGTTCCACATACATATGGTATTCTTGTGTGTATGGTGATGTGATTTTATTTTTTGTTATCTACATTTCATGTTTAATTAAACTAACTGAATAAGGGTTTAATGAATGCTTGTGGATCTTATTATTGTTGAGGGTTTTTAAGGTTTAATTTTTTACAATTGATTCACCCCCCTCTCAGTTGTCACATTCATTTCAACAATTGGTATCAAAGAAATATTCCTTGAAGAAGAGATTAACCACTTGAGGTAGATTTGGGATAGTGAACAAGATTGCTTTGGAATATCCTAGATTTGATAGCTTAGATTATACATTTTGGAAGACAAAGATGGAAAAATATTTGTATGCTCAGGGATATGAGATTAAGAAGGCTTATCAGAATACATATTCTCCACCTATGAATGGTCCAAATACAGATGCAAAAATCAAAGCGCATGAGATGAATGCTAAGGAAAGATTTATTATTCTGAATAGTCTTTCAAATATTGAATTAGTTAAAGTTATGAGTTTGAAGACTGCTAAAGAAGTTTGGGATAAGTTAGAAAGTATTTATGAAGGAGATCCGAAGGTCAAACAAGAAAAGTTGTAGAACTTGAATTCGCAGTTTGAAATGATGCATACATCTGAAGATGAAACAACTATTTAGGCTACATACAGAGAGTTGATGAGTTGATAAGTTTTATGAGAGGCCTTGGTGCAATAGTTAAAGAATCTAAAGTAGTGAAGAAAGTTAGTAGATCTCTTCTAGATTGTTATAGTGAAAAGGTATTTGCTATTGAGGAAATTGTTGATTTTGATAATTATTCCAAAGATCAGTTGATTGATACTCTTACTGCATTTGAAATGAGAAAACTAAAGAAAGGTGCAAAAGTGGACACTACTTTCAAGGTTGGTAAATTAGAAAAAGATGAAGACTCAAGTGAAGAATATCTTGATGATTTGGAAGCTAACTTTGTGAGGAAGATGAAAAGGGGCATAGGTAAGTACAAAGGTAAATTTCCCTTCAAATGTTTTAGTTGTGGTGAGATGGGTCATTATGATTCTAGATGTCTAAGAAAAGCTTTAAACAATAAGAACAAGGAAAATAAATGAAATATGATTAAGAAAGCGTACTATGTGAAAGAAGATGCCGGTATTTCTGATAATAAGTTTGATTATAGAGATTTTGATGATAATGAATGTTTGGTTTTTGCTATAAAAGAAGAATTTGGTTTTGTTAACCCTAAACATTGTGTGAAGGAGAGTATTTCAGATATGAGGGATAAGATTGAAGGTACTTTGGTATTTTATTTTCATGTCAAAGAGGATAATCTAAAAATTGGGTTGTTGATAGTGGCTACTCTAATCACATGACTAGAGATAAAAGTAAGTTTGTTAAACTTGGAGATGATTTAGGAGCTAGGATTTGTGGAATAGGTTCAATCAATTTTGATGGCAAGCATAATACTAAAAAAAATTAGTATGTTAATGGATTAAGGAATAATCTCTTGAGTGTTGGACAAATGTGTAGCAAAGGGTATAATCTTGTGTTTAAGGATGAAGCATGTGAGATCCAGAAAGGGTTTGGAACTACGATTGCTACTAGTATGAGAATAGATGGAAACATATATCAACTTAAGGGTGTTGATGGTCATTGCTTTATGTCTCAAATTAATGATAGTTGGTTATGGCACTAGAGGATGTGTCACATGAATTTTGATGATTTGGAAAGAATTAGTTTGGTTCATGCAGTGAGATATTTACCTAGAATCACAAAACCTATCAATGTTATTTGTGAGAGTTGTCAATTTGAAAAGAAAACAAGAATCAGCTTTAAGGGAAAGGAACAATCTTCTACCAGACTACTAGAATTAGTGCATATATACATCTTTGTGGTCCTGCAAGGGTGAGATGTATACAAGGTGAGGAAGTTCCTAGATCTGAAACTATGAATGAACAATGATCATGGGGGCTACTACAGTAGACAAACTCCCTAAATTGGGTTTTTCTTGACCAAGAGAACCTACAACTACACAAAACCAATGCAATCTCCTAAGGTCTGTATATTTTCAGATTGTACGTGCACCTCATGAACATGCAATTGAACTAAGTTGCAACAATGATAGAAAGAAGCCAGGCTAACTTTGCACAACAACTTGTCATCAACAACTACTAAAAGTATGGGTTGAAAGCTCATCAAATACCATAACAACAATTTTGATTATCACTTCCATTCAAGAATCTTCAACTAAAACTAATATGGAAGGTAAAACCATGGATACAAGATGAGAAAAATCAAAGAGAACATCCATAAAATCATGCAATGTTGTCTTCTATTGCTACAACTGCTTTTTACAACAGCTCTCCAACCATTTACAAATGATGGGTAAGCCCCCATTTAGAGTTTTCCAAAGCCCAAATGAATGACTAGGATTGAATTACATTGTGTGGCTCAGATTTGATTACATTAGGGCTTCACCTACCCAACAATATTCAAGAATATAAAATACATCTTTTGTCTTTTCTCTATTTTGTCTTGTAGTGGCTAGTCACAGTAGTAATTTTGTCTTGTAGTTGATTGCTCTTTTACTATAGCTGAAACTATTTAAACGTCACCCTTGGTTGATGCACTCACAACATTTCTTCGATTGATCAAACGAGCCTTCTTTGTATATTTGCATCATGGTGGAATAGATCAGTTGGTCTCAATCTAATGAGACAACCCTTGATGGATCATGATCGCTTAATGAAAAGAAAAACAACTCTCCTAATGGGCCTCCCTGACTAACCCACCATAGGCTCCATAAATTCTGCACACACAAAACATTCACATGTCATGATATTCATATTTGGAGCTCATTTGGACCATAAACATAAATGCGGGTTCAGGGGTGTTGGCTTTCCCTAGGGTGGAAGGAAGGTAGACAACCTTTCGTAGGAGTAGACTCGGAAGCATGGAAGGATGATAGACGATGGACGACCGATGAACGAAAGGCAGACGGAAGGCAGATGATGGATGATAGATGGAAGTTGAATGGTAGATGACGGATGAAACGTGGACGGTGGATAGCTAGTGGATGGAAGGTGGATGGTGGACGACAGATAGCCTTACGAAGGGGTAAACCCAGAAGTCTTGAAGGACAATGGATGAAGGGTGGACTATGGATGACAGATAGCCTTTCAGAGGGTAGACCTGGAAGTAGAAAAGGACAGTAGACAAAAGGAGAATGAAGGACTACCGACGGATAGAAGGTGGATGGAAGACAGATGGTGAACAATGGATAGCCTTCCATAGGGGTGGACCCGCAAGTA
>VDFB02118023.1:0-23668 GCA_007258455.2 Sequoia sempervirens | reverse complement strand
TGACAACATTGTATATCCATCAAATATACATTGCATTGCATAACATACCACATTGCATTGCATAATCATAGCATATCATTTTGACAACCATCATAATGCATTCAAATAACATATATAATTATCAAATTTGCATCCATAATCATAATATTGAATGAATCCATCTATCATCTAAACATCATGTCATAAACATTACATTAACATATAGCATCATCACATAATCACATAAAAATGCATAAGTGCCATAAAAGCATAATCATCCATCAAATAACATAATACATGCAACACATAAGACTACACATCATATAAATTTCCACCAAAATCATATCATATGTATCGCTCAAAATGTGTCATAGTACAATGTCAAGATGTATCATAAATATCCCAAAAGTAGATCTTGTAGGCTTGATGGTCAAAATATATAGTGTCCAGATACAATGTCATAATATGCTCTAGCCAAAGCTACCCTCATCTTGTCTTGGTGATCATTGTGGTGATTTTTGTGGTGACCTCGAAGACCTGTGCTCTGAAGGTGGCCTATCATATGGCCCTAATCGGGTTGGCCCTGAAACCCCTCCGCTGCTCTATGACCTGTTATGTGAGCATCTGTTATGAGACATGTCACTGCTCAAGGCCACTAAGGCACTTGGTCCTCTCTGCTCACATAGTTGCTCTATGACTTGCTATGTGAGCGTTTGTTGTGATACCTGCTTTGCCTCTCCCACATCCTCCTCCTCTCATCTCTCCTCCTCCTAGCTTTCCTCCGCCACCACGACCTCCTCCATCTCTATATCCTAGTGTTTCACCTCTAGCATTGGCATATCCTCATGTAGCTCCTCCTCTACCACTCTCTCCTTAGCTACCCTCTCCTCCTCACCCTCCTCACGGATTGGTGACAATGGCCTCACCACCCACTATCTCCCTACCCTCCTCCTCCTCTCCCTCCTTTGGCATCTCCTCCATCATCTCCCCTCCATCTCCTTGTCCTCCTCTCCATCCTCTATCCCCCCTTAGGCCTCGTGGGCCCCTATCACGATGCTCTACTAGTGCCATTTGATCTCAATCTATGTAAGGCACAGGCTTGTGGGTACCCCACCATGTGTCATACTCTGTAGTAGTCCCTGCATCTGTTGCACCCCCTCTCTAAGCCCACTGCACTGGATGCATTGCATCAATTTCCTACTCCGTGATCACTATGGGTATCACCTGTCCCCATGGATGCACCTCCTTAAGGAGCCTACGAACTCTGTTGTCCCTCGAGGCACATCCCACTAGTAGAACTTAGAAAATAAATGACTACCTGACTAAAAATTTTAGTCACAACAACTAAAAATGACTACATTCTACTAATTTTTTGCAATTCAGCTATAAATGAGTAAATAAAATACTAACTTGGTCATCCACTAAAAAAATTTAGTCATACAAATAAAAATGACTAAATAGTTACTCACACAAATAAAAGTGGGTAATTAAAACAATATTTTGAATTGAAAAATTATTGGCAGGATGCTAATCCTTTCCTCTCCATTGCTACAATTGAGAAATTATTGGTAGGATGCAAATATTTCCTCCTTTGTCCTTTTGTTATTTTGAGAGTCAAGATCCTCACAAAGGAATGTAAACTCAAACTGACATCTTTTGCAGGAAAAATCCTTCATCTTGTTCTTTCCAGATGCTCATTAATGAATGAGTTTTCCTTGTATGAAGAGGATTAGGGTTTGAAGCTAGAGCCTTTTTGTAGATGTTTGATGGAGGACTTCTTCAGAAAGAATAACTTTAGGACACAAGGATATCGGTAATGTAATATGGCTCAGTGCAGACTTCTTCCCATGTTTTGGTGTTTTTTGAGTTTATATTGATAAGCCCTATAAAGCTTCCAAATGTAAGGTTTTTTGTTTAAAATGTCATGTAAAAGTTCCAGCATTATGCAAACTACAGTCCTTGGGTCAGCGTTCGAGTTCCAATAATTAGGGTTTCAATAGGATTATTCTAGAATACCTAAAAAACCTTCCAATATTATGTTATGAAAATGCAGCCCTATGCATAATCGAGGGCATTTTTCATATAGACACTATCTTGATAATGTTATTATATTTTAAGACCACTATATTGCGCTGTACCAAACATAAGTTATAAGTATATAGCATGGATACTTATATAATTTGGGTTTTGATCATTTAACCATTTAATATCTCGTAATATCTCGCATGAGTTTTTACAAGATGGATTTGGTGGAGTCTTTTCAAAGCTGCACAAACACATTTCTAGATGATAGCAATTTCTTAATGTTTAGTGTGTTTTTTCAATGGATTCCTTTAAATAATAAATATCTTTGCAGTGGATTCAATAACCAATGATATGGGGATTTTATTATGGTATCATTTTGTGAAAATGTATGCCAAATCAGTAGATTTAATCTCTTTAACACTATGAAGTTGCGAGGGGGATTTTCCCTAAAAAGATGGTAGCAAATTAGTGCCTTAATATGCTATTTGTCTTTTTGGTCTATGAAGGTTTCTTTTAAATGATATGACCTAGAGCTTTTTGTAGCTCCTAGACTTTAGTTTAGTTCACTTTTTCGTTACAAGGGAGCTTCCCATTCTATTTCAAAGAAAGGTTTGTCCTCACACGCTGTCCTATTTTGAGTTGTCTTATTAGGCCCTTTCTTGTCTAGTTGGACATGTTGGCTTTTCTTAATTAAACTATAATTGTTGTGACATCTATTACAAGCTATTTGGTATCTAAATAAAGAATAAGTTTCACTAATGTCACTTAGAGTATAGTTTGTTAGCAAAAAATATTTCTTCTAAAAATCAAACAATATTAGATATGTATGAAAGGCATCAAAATACTTTTCAAAACAATGACAAACTCAGATGAGACAATATTTGGAAATGGTATTGTTCTTGTTATGAACATCTCTAACATAAATGTCTCCAGAAGAATGAACAATGCAATACTTAAGTAGAGAAATAAACAAATTCCATAATATAAACATATGGGATTAGCCACAAAGGTCATGTTAGTTGCCAATAACTACCCTAAAATATTGTAGTCAACCCTGGAGAACAACATAAAACCTAAATCTCCAAACAAAAATATTATCAATTACATGGAAAGCATACCAAACAAGGTTCATAATTCAATATGCTTTTGCTAGTTTTGAATCTTCTAATGATTACATTCATAATATGCATGAACCGTTTGTTTCAACTTTCAAGAAGCATCCTAAATATGAATTGTTTGTTTCAGATTAGATTTATTACATTCTTATTGATACTGTCTATACTGATAGGTGTTTAGTATTTTGGGATGTCATTATTTAATAATTTGCATACCTACAATCAAGGTAATAAGTTACATTCTCTATAATGTGTGGATGAGAAGGTGAAAGACAAGAAATTTTTGGTAGTATTGTAATTTGAAAGGGAGAATTTATAAATTGAAACTAAAAATGTTTAGTTGAAAGACACAAAGGTCCTTGCTTAATTGAATTGATTTGTAGAAATATGCATTTCTTTATTGATTTTATCTTCTATAGGTGTCAATTCAGGATGGTCTAACATTAAGAGATCATTTATTCTATAATTTGAATACTAAACTCGATGAGCTTGCTATTGACTCAGATCTTTTCAAACAACCACCTACCAATGAACCACTATTAAATGTAATAGAATTCTCCCAATGCCAAGTTCTTGTGATAAATTATATTGTACATACAGTTATTTTGAAAGTCTATTATTTAAGATGGAAGTTTATTTTTTAAAAACAAACTTTGTGACAAAAAGAAATGCATGTAGAAGAACCCACATGTTGACGATAAGAAGGGAGCACATGGTATGGAATATATCCAATACACCCAGGGAATAAATGACACACAAGTAAAGGTGAGTTATGCTTTGGGAAGAGAGTTTGGAGCATGTCTTTCCTTGCTACTAGAAAATATTGTTGATCTTTGATATGTAGCTTTGTCTTGAGGTTTGCATTTTTTTCTCATTTTTTTTAAAGGTAAGATGTATGTTAGCAAAAGAAATATTTTAGGCAAGGTAAAACTACAAAATATGATCTAGAAATTTAAAAGAAATTCCATAAGGAAATAATGATTAAATAAGTGGTTGGGAAAGCATAACACAAGAAGTTATAAATGTTTTCATAAGAATATCATGTTCAAGCTATGAATTACACACATTTAATTAGAATTTTTCATATTTTTCACTTACCTCTCAATATTTCATCCATTCAAGAGATAATTTATTATGAAATTGCCAGTTTGGGTATAGGTTTGGGGTATTGATATGAAAATTTTCTCCCCTAGATACAAAGCCTAATGAATAAATAGTCAAATTCAGCCTGTAACCCTAGCTAATAGGTTTTGGAAGAAGTACACTTATAGATGACATGGCCAATCGAATCACCTCTCCCACATAGGTTACATAGAGATTATTGTGAAGCCTTGGTTTGGTTGATAAACCTTAGTGAAATACTAAACATGCAAGTCTTATGTTTTCAAACAATTCCTTTGCAATCTTGCTTTAGGATCGTTGTATCCATCCTCCCCTCTCTCCTCCATTGCTTACTTGTTTAGTTGTGAAGCAACAACAAAAGTATGCAAAACTTGATCATATAATTCTTTTCTTTTGCATCGTCAAAAAATAATTTCCCATTGCTCCACTTCTAATTTCATCAAGGGTCAAATGTTTTAAGTTGCAATTTAAAAGATCATTTTTAGAAATTAGTTTATAGAGTTGTTGATTGGGTGGTTTTCCCAGTCTTATTTAGTGCTCAAACTATATGTCTTGAACTATGTAATTGATGCAACACTTTGATACAAAGATCTCCCAACAAAACAATTTGTTTCTTCACAAGTTGCCCATTTAGGGAATTAAACATCCATTTTTGTATTGATTCTATAATCCCAAGCCTTACTGTCCACTCATAGTGCAAATGAAGGTAATCTATTGCCCATCTCTTCGTTGTATCAATTTGCTTAAGTAGAGCTGATTTTGAATGCAAAAATGTCTCACCAAATTACCATTTATCTCATGAAATTCAAAGGCATTCTGAATTCCTTTAAAGGGTGCTCACTCTCACACAAACTCTTCAAGTCATGCCAACAGGGATGTGGGAAAGCTTGGATTTCCCACATCCCCACTAGCATGACTTGAAGAGTTTGTGGGAGAGCAACATTTTTTGAAACAATTTTCTTTCCTTGTCTATGTGCCTAAGATTCCACCCTTTATTAAAACAATTTCTAGTATGAATTCTATAGATCTAGTTAAAAAAAGCTCTAAATCTAAGGTGAATTCGAAAATCACATGTGATGCTACTTTCCTCTCTTTTTAGGTATTTATAACTCCTCCTTGTATAGCGAATCAATTTCTAGAACCTCCCCCTATCTTGCAATCGTTACAATTTCCATAAAAAAAGTAGAGGATTTTAAATGTATGAAATAAAGAAAAGAAAAATTTGGAGGGCATGATCTTATGCAATACAACTAACAAATCCATGCACGATATGCAACAGATAAAATGTGTGAGACAAAGACAAGGTATAATGTCCCATCATTGTATTGATGCTTTGATCAAAGAGATCGTGTTATGTATCATTACTGTCTCGATGCTTTGGAGCACCCTATAGAATTTCGATGGACTAGTTCAATATTCTATTGAGTTGAAAAAATATAGTTGAATGATATTCAATCAAGGATTATCTATTTATCGCTTCATGCTTGGAACACAAAGGATGTGACTGTATTGAAGGAGTTGTGTAGAAGACCGCCGCAACACCGCACAGTTGTTGTTGGGCCTTCGTGGTGATGCAGGGTAAGCACCCTGCATCACTACAAAGGCCCAACAATAACTGTGCGGTGTTATGGTGGTTGTGTAGAAGGTTTTGTGGAGGCTTTGGTTATTCGAAGTGGAACGTGAAACTGCAATATCTGATAAAAATCCACTTCCAAATATACTTTTGATGGATGTTCATATCCTCATCCAAAGCTCCAATTCACACACAGGTAGGAGGGACACTTTCAAAGGTTGAGGAGTTGGGATTTACACCCACTGGTTGCATTTTCTTAAAATTTTCTAAGGAATTTTCAAAAAAACCCATTTTGAACATATCCTTTAATCATGACATTCCATGATATCACATTTCTTTGAGGCATTTTTTGAAACGGTTCACTTTCTTGTTTATGCTTCCACATTTTTATGTATGTCTAGTAGGGAACTTGTAACTACAACATATAACAAAAAATCCCCAATGTTATGATTTGATGGATGTCCCTTCATTATTACTGAACATCTAATGTAGTGCACATTATTATAGTGCATTCCTATTTTTTAGATTGTTTCATTTAGCATCACCAATACTCTCCACAAGAACATTGTCCCTATTTAAAATGATGGAAATGGTTCACATCTCTTAGAAAAAATTCTCTTGCAACAATCTTGGAGATGAATTTAGATGCAGTGTGAAAATTAGAACATACTCAAAGGTTCTTAACAACTCTAATAATTGTACTAGGGTCCATGTTTAACAAACCAAATGCAATTGCTAACTTTTCACTATGGTGGAAGATAAATGATTCTATTTTATTCTATTCCACAACATTAAGTAAAATTATTGAATATGGAAATACCTTGTTTCCTTCATTTTCCAACCCAATTTCTCTAATTTTTCATAGCTCTCCCATGTTTGTGGATGTGATCTATTTCCTACACAAAAAATCATGTACCATTTTATGCCCTTCAATCCAACTACATGCAGTTATCTTTTTAATTCCTCTATATTTCATCAATCTCCTTACTATTTGAACCTCACCACACCTGTTTGCTTCTACACAAATGTTTTAGAGAAGAACATAAGTTGCAACATTTTTAGGATCCAACTAAAAAAGTAGTTTTGTTGGAATACTCAACCTATATTCATATATGTTCCATAGGCACCAAAGGTTTAACTGAAATCTTAGTAATACTGTTTAGGGTGTCCTCAAGATAGCCAACATGGGCATGGAGGTCAACCATGCACACCTAATGATCAACTATATATGTAATGCAATAAGGGTTACTGACATGTGAAGTATGTGTAGCCCTCATCCACTAAACCTACATGACTCCATGCATCTAGAACACAATTAAAGCTTACAATGTCGATGTTCCAAAGGATTCATTAATTCAAAGATTTTGATAGCTTCCTTGCAAAATCCATTTTGTGCACATTCTGAAATCATATCATTTAATTATGTGAGATGACATCTCTTTGAGGAATTCTGTCAAACAATTCATTTTGTACTACATTTTGGTGTCAAATCTTTGGTAATTATGGTTAGTTTCATTACATTCAAATTATAAATTCTAGGAAATTATATACAGTAAATAGATTTATGGCTATTTGGATAGTGAAATTAGCTCTCTTAGAAATCAACTGAAATATCTTGTCTTGAAATATCTAGAAGGATTATTTTAATTAAAGATGATTTTGTGGTTATTTTTGTGACAATGATTAGCAATGATTTTATAGTGCAACTAGCTTGCTATTTTCATTCAAGATACAAGTCATCAAATTCAAGCACATACCAAGAAGATGGTAATCTACTTCAAACCCTCAACCTCATTTAGTTTAGTTTGCTTACATGGGGATATTAAGGAAGTTGCTAAACAATTAATATATATCATTTGTTGTTTGTGAAGGAGAATCCCATGAGATCCAATATGGCAATGGATCAATATCTAGTTTCTTAAGTAAAGATGATGTCAGAGTTGGGAAACTTGTTGTTAAACATCAGGTTAGTAATTTTTGGATGTTAAGGCTTCCCAGTTGGATATCAAAGATCTTTTCTTATCAACTTAATTTAGAATTTATGTATAAATTAATTCTTTCATGATGCAGATCTTTACTAAGACAATACATGAACCAAGGTTGACATTTTTGTTGTCTAAGTCTGATGGCATTCTTGGGCTTGGTTTCCAAAAAATTTCTATTGATAATGTTGTTCCAATCTGGTTAGTGTTGATAGCCTTCATTCTATAATGTCAACTTCATTCTATAATCTGAGTGTATCACCTTTCTTAAACTTTGAACAAGGTTCTAAAATCAAGGGTTCAATATGCATATTTCAGGTCTATGTTGAACACTCTATTTAAGGCATTTGTTGACAAGGCTACAATTTTTTAATTGATTTATCTTTATGTTGTGTTTGGACTTACTTTTGTAAACTTGCAATATACAATGCACTTTTATTCTTTCTGAATTAAGACTAATAGTAATTTTGTTGGTTGTATTGAGGCACAACTTCATTCATGGTGGAAAAGGTAGCACCCTGTTGCTCATATTAGATGACATGTTGCATATAAAGGAGGAAATATTTTAGGGTTATTGTTGGTTGCATTGAAGGAGACAACTTCATATATGGGACACGATCAACACTCACTTGGATTCTACATGTTATAGCTTGCTCCAAGAAGATTTCCCACATTGAAAAAGTTTTAAGAGATGAAAGGGGCATGTGCTTGCATTGAAGGGCTCCAAGCATGAATTTCCATCATTGCAGAAGTTTTCTGAAGAATTTTATTTCTTGTCATTTATGTGCATTGTAACTCATATTTTCAGTCTTGTGACTAAAAATAAACATTGTAATACTCTATTTCTAAGCATTTTTCAAGCAAGATAGATATTTCTAACTTGTGCAAGCTGTAAGAACACCTTTCTTTTAATAAAGTTCAATTTTTCCTTCTTAATGGTTGTCTTAATGTGTGCTATTGATAATTGATGTGTATTTTAGTGTTTTATGTTTAAATCCTCAAATATTAGCCAATTAAAATGACTAAAAATACTACTAATTGACGTCAATTAATAATTAAATTGACTAAATATACTACCAATTGACAGAAATCAATTAATAAAAATGACTAAATATAGTACCAATGGATGGAAATCAATGAATAAAAATGACTAAATATACTACAAAATATACTACCAAATATACTATCAAATTAATGACTAAATATACTACCAAATTGATCAATCAAAACAACCAATAAATGACTAAAAATGGTTTAGTCATCAATTCGTTTGCGTTATAAATGACTAGAAATAAACTACTAATGGTCACGTGACCATGCTTAGTCATTTATAAGTATTTTTTAGTAGTTTTTTTAATCATATATTGTTGTTTCTATACTAGTGTCCTGTACCTCTTTGAAATGTCTCCTAACCCACTCTAGTAGATATTGCTCAATGATATGTTGGGACTGCACTGTGCGACCAATCAAATATTTGGCCTGTCAGCACCATGGTAGGTGTTGGTCCTCATTAGCCCACTATTTCTAATCTCTTATGGCCTCCAGATGAAGCTAGCTAGTATATCTATACCATGCCTCTAGTATCATGTATCTCCGACATGCGTTTGAGTGACAACATCTCCATATAAATAGGCATATGGTATCCCATCTCCCAGCTGACACCCCATTGTTGGATGGAACACTACAATGTGCTCCCACGCCCACACCACCAACAATGTCACCCCACAACTCATGCTCTACACATCCTAACATGTGATATCATGCAGTTGAAAGTAAAGCATAGCTAATAGACATGGTCCCCATGCATAAACTATCCCATCCTGCATCATGTCCACTAACATCTCTCCCCATCCCACTGGAAAGCCATGTCCCTTGCGGATTGGAATAATAACACCAAGAATCAATGTACACAAGACACAGTCATATCTATCATATCACCCTACCAGAGTCTCCCATCTGATCTCATAACCCTGAACACCAAGCTCTGACACATCCTCATAGTTTTAGTCGTCACATATAGCCTGCATCCCTCAAATAGGATCATATCTCACTTGCTCCCCTCAAATCGGTAGTTGAAGTATTCTATATACATCCTCTAGCATCACAATAGCCTCCTCAGTCGATAGGAGGAATGAGAAGGTCTCGCAATGCCATCGTTTTGCAAGTATTGTCAACAACCCTCGATTCACCCTAACGATGGGAATATATGTCACATGGTACAATCCTAGCTCGATCAGCCCACACTTTTTAGCATTGGATAATTGATCCCAAAGCCAAAAATTCATTGGTCATGTCTCTTGAGTATAAATAGGGGGAAGAACAACCTATGGTCACAAGCAAAAGTCATTGTGTCAATCCAAAACCCTAATTCGACCTACTGAATCTAAATTGGAAAAGTCATTTTATCCTAAATTAAGGAAAAATTTTAAGCAGGCAGTTGCGTCATTCTGCTTAACACATGTGTCACAAAATTCCATCGCATCATTGTTCTTGCATATGCATCATACGCCTCAGCTAATGTGTCACGAGGATCTATTACGGTCAACCCCTTGTCAGTTGCATCATTTCCATTGCATATGCGTTGTAATTTTTTGATTGTGTCATTCCTTCTCGCAAGTAAGTCGCATGAAGAAAATGTAGTGCACTTTACAGTTGCACTGCATCGCAACCAATCCCCTGTTGTGCCCTAGCAATTTCTTCACAACGAGACAATTGTGATGATCCGCGGTCACCTATGTTGCTTGCGAACTCAATTGCAGTGAACGACGTTCACCATAATTTCCAACTACAAATTCCTAGCCTTAAAAAGCACGAAAAACAAAAAAATGACAAGGTGGGTTTAGAGTACTTACCGGCCCCCCTGCTCCCTTAGGTTGGTGGAACGTGTGAATGTGATATCCTTAGTGTGTGGAATGTGGAATGAACGAAATCTTGTTAGCTTCTCTCTCCTTAGAGCTCCCAAATTTCTAACTTTGAAATGCACAAATGAGAAAATTACCTAATAAAATGTATATTTAGAGGCAATCAAACTAGGGTTTTCTAGGGTTTGCACTAGGGATGTGTACTAGACACACTATTTGGCAACTTCAAACCTAAATTTGACTATCCAAATGACCTTGGAAAACATTTTGTCATCATCGTTAAACTCCTGGTTGTCAAATTGTCTTATCAGAACAATTTCCAATTTTTTTGATTTTTTTGAAAATTTGCAAATTTTTTCTGAGGGGGCATAGATCTACCTTGCTTACACCGAGGCATGTTTTGACTAATTTTCTTTGACACAACACAATAGACTGCATTGTATCAAAGAGGGATAAAATATAGGCACTAAAAATTGTCCTAGGCCTACGAACTCTAATTCTTCATCACTTCCCCTTTCATCCTTAATAATTAAATAATTTAAAATTATTTAATTATTTATTAATGCCATAAGTCCTCTATTAATTAAATAATTTTAATTATTTAATTAATTCATTTCTAGCTTTATATTTTCTTCTCTTGATTATTCACTAAGAAATAAATTTTATTTATTTAATTACCATTTCCCCCCTATTTTGAATTAAAATTATTATTTAATTCAAAATTCAACCTTTCACATGTCCTCTATAATTAAATATTGCTTTTATTATTTAATTAGTCATTTTCCCTCTCTATTTAAATAATTTTATAATTATTTAAAGTCCTCCTACAACCTCTTTTTCTGTGCCAACCTCATTATCTGCGTCAATCTTATCTCTTGACATCTAATTCATTTTCAACCCTTGATTGAATTATTTTATAATTCAATATTAGCCATTCATTTCTTGTCATTGCCCTAATTTTTCCCTAACCCTATGTCATACTACAACTTTTATTCTTGGCCATTGATTGACATATCTTATTGACATTGAACCTCATCCCTTCATTCAAATTTGTCTTTTCTATAAAAGACCTCTATCATTGTCATTTCAACATCTACATCTTATCTACATCTTATGCATATCTAGAGAAAGTACATGCTATTAATGCAAGCCAACTATCTTCAATATTTTGCTAGTCATTGTCATAGGCTATTATTGCACACTCAAATATGAGGGCATCAAGTACATTTCAAGCAAAATTGAGAAGAGCAATGGAGGTGAAGTAATGATGGCATGAAGACTTTATGGTGATATTATTTTATATTTCATGTTTTTATGCTTATTTGTGCTCTATTGTTGGTTTAGGGTTATTTCTTATGATATTATACATTAACCTAAAATTTTACCCTAGATTATAGTTAGGTTTTTCGAGTTGTTGGTCTCTAGTTGGTCCTATTTTTGTTACTACTGATTTTTGGATTTTTCTTTTTGTTTCTATATTTATTTTTTTTGTCTCACTCCTTGTGATACCCCTCTCTATTTCCTTTATGGATGTTTTATAAATGGGTTCAAGCCCTTCCTATTTAGTCTTATCATAAAAATTATAAGCTTGTTTTAGAAGAAAGCATTATAAATACAAGTTTATTTTCATTTTTGAGGATTTTTTTCTTTGAAAAAAATGATTGTATATTAATATTAGAGTTTAAGAGTTATAAAAAATAAATAAGGTAGTGAACTTTGTTTCAATGTTATTCTCTATTATTTCATATTTATTTATATGTTCAAATTTTTTATGCTTATTTGAATTTTTGCACTATAATCTAGGATGTAGATTATCTACATTTCTTTATAATAATTTGGGTGCTCATTGATATAATCCTTATTTATATGTTAATGATTATCTATTTTGGCTATTTTTAATAATTCATAATTGTTATACCTTTTCTATTATCTTTCAATCATATTTTGAGTAAAGCATCATGTGAGCCTATTTAAGTTTTTCCCTCAACATTTTTATTTCATGTTTTAAATTTTATGCTTTTTGGTTAAAAGTAAACAAAACCCCCTAAATAAATTTATGATAAGAGGGAACTTCACCTCTCATGCCCATAATTTATACTATCTAAACATAACACAAAATCATTTTTTTTTAAATTACAACATAAGACAAGATATATCTAAGGAATCACCTTTGCACATTTGATGGCATCGTGTTTATGATGACATCATAAGAACTCCACACGTAGTGTGAGGAAGGGGTTGATACAAAAAGATCAAGGGAAAACTATATATTAACCCCAATCATGAGATCAATCTATTTGATCTAAGATATTGAAAAAGAATTATATTCATTGAATTTTTTTTGAGATATTGAAGTATAAGTCTAAGGTTCTATCACTTAATCTAGAATCTATGAAAGAATGAATAATATATTCTTAATTAATTTATTAAAAATAGTTTACTATTATATTTTAATCGAGAATCATACACCTATCAGGCTATAAAAGTTAATTTTCATAATGGTCAATTTCAGTACTCTAAATAATTAAATTAAATCAACAATAAAATAATACTATAACGAAATGTAGCTATTGGGTTTTGATATTAATTACTAATAACCAAATTAATAAGGAAATAAATTAATGAAAAAAAAGTTCAAAAATCTTAACTCCAATTAATTTTAACTTGATTATTTGACTATGACATTATATCTAAAATCAAAGGTTGAATAATAAAGCTAAAGCTTATTAAGGAATCAAAAAGGTTATTAATAATTCTAAAGGTGGTTGTGAGTCATTATTGTCTCTATTTTTCTCTAAACACTTATTCCCAAAGATTTCAAAGAAACTATAATTTATAATCTTCAAGAATTAAATTAAATTCACGATAGAAATAGATTTTAACTCTACAAATAAAATAGAGATAGTTTATAAATTAATAAATAATCTAACCAAAACTAATTTCCTAACTAAAACTAACTCACAACTAATTTATAATCTCTTTAAATATTGATTCATTTATTTGTTTTTCATTTGTATTTGCAATTTAAATTGGGTTTCATATTTATCTTAAATGTTCATTTGTTTTCTCAAATTGATTATTTGATTGCTCCCAAATTAGTTGATTGTTGCAAGTGAATGTTGTTTATAGGTTTAATAATTTGTGGGTTGAATTTTTACAAAGGTTTTCCAAGTTTTTAGTTATGTTGGTTGTGTGTGTGTCTATATCTATCTATCTATCTATCTATCTATCTATATATATATCATAAATTGTCACCCTTGACAATTTCACACTATGTTTTGTTCCTTTTAATTTATTGGACATGATTAAAAGCACCTAATCTCCCATATTATGCATTCTATGGCCTATTTTTAACAATTTTCAAGAAATTGCAAGCATTGAACAAATGTATTTATTTAATGTTTTGTCTTCGAGACCTTATATCTTGGAAAATAGGGCCAAGAATGGGACACTCTTGGGTGTCTGAGTCTCCCTATTTTTCCAAGATCCAAATTTGAATACGACAATGTCGCCATTTTAACATTTAAAATTTAATTTGAAAATGTCAGCTATCAAAATTTAATTTGTGGGACATTGAATAAATTCCTATAATTACCTAGTTATTGCGTCATTTGAAATCTAGCAACAAGCACTAAGTGAAATGATTGAGAAAATAATATTGTCAAGAGCAAGTCAAGATCTTTCAAGAGTAGTATTTCAATGATTTATTGCAGAAATTCAAGATCCAAGCATCATGTCGAATCCTATGTGAGTTTATATGTGTTTATGTTATCATTGTTTGTGAAGGCTAACCCTTATTGTAGGTCTCCAAGAAATTCAAGTGATTCACGTAAGCAAGATCCAAGACCTTGAAGTGATGTGCATGAATTTAGTCCTTCAAGGAAGCCATTGAAGGGTGGTGAGTTGAAGCACTTTGTTGATTTATCATTTCTCCCTATCATTGACATTGCTATTATGGAAGTGGAAACACTAACATGGTGTTTGACTAAGGAAAGCCCCTAAATGGAACAAAATTTATTCTCTTTGAATATGAAGATTTTAGGTTTGGATAGGATTGAAGAAAGATTGAAGATCATTTATCCATTGTTGCATTCAAAGACCTACACCTTGTCAACTCACATAAACTCACCTATAGAATTATCTCATAGTGATATGACAAGTCTAGAAGCAGAAATAAGGATCATCTTAGATTTGACATTAGAGGACTACAAAATGTCAAAAAAAACTTCAAAAAAAGGAATAAAAGGACTCCAATTCCCTTGGGAAAATCTTTCCTCATATTCAGACCAACACCAAAATTTTAAGTTAGGTACATAACACTCTACCCTTCCTAGATCTGCTTGCAAATCTCTGTTACAGTCTGTCAATTGTTGAGATATTGAAATTTTTATATTAGGACACATAGTATAATTAGGTTAATGAAGGCACATCAATTATAATTAATCCCAAGGCTAAAAAAATATGCAGATCCAGGTCTGATTGACTCACCTCCATGACTGAAATTCAATCTAATCACCTTGTTGATCTTCATCTTAATGAAACATTAGATAAAGAACACCTCACCCACCCGCAAAATTTAAATCCTAGGTTTTAGACATAAGACCTAGGGTTCTCTTTTTCTTTTCTTTTTTCATTTTGGTGAACCTAACCTATTAACATTATATACCTTCTAAAATTCACCCTAGATCTAAGTTTCACATTGCATTGTTTTGTATTTCTCATTTAGGGTTTCATTTTTGCATCATAAAAGTTATAAAAATTCAAAAAATTGCATAATATATTGCATCATAGGTTGCATTAAGGTTTATTTCAGCCATTTAGGTTAGATCCACATTGAAAATTGTATTCATAATTATCATTTTTTGTTCAAACATTAATATGCATTTACATTTGTGTCACATTGTCTTAAATTGAGAAATTTTTGGAGAAATATTAAATTTTAGAATTTTTTGCACACAAAAAAAATGCCTTTAAATAGTCTAATAAACATTCAATTTTTCAATTTTTAGACACCCTATCAATCAAGGACATAGATGCCTTTGGGCGCCTCTATCCTTCTACACTTGGATCATAAAACTTTTAAGCTTGATTCTTTGTCTCTATTTCTTTAATCTTTGTTTTATTGTAGACCTTTGTTTTGGAATTCTTAATTACATTTATTTAGGCATCATTCATATAGCTCACAAATTTTAAAAAATACATTATTTTTTTCAAAATTGCATCAAAATCATCATTTTCAAATTTAGGCATCTTACAATCAGTAATTTTTTTTGCATAAGAAAAAATTGCATTCAAAATTGTCATTTATTGTTCACACATTGTTACATACTCACATTAGCATAAATTGAGCAAAAATATAGAAACACGTTTACTGTCAAACCTGTTTGCAATCAGACCCAAAACCCTTGAGCAGAATCACACACAATCAAACTTTAAATTTTTGGAAAACTTTCCTAGGACACAAACACCCTTAGGCACCTTTGTCCTCCTACTGTCAGCTCAAACATCTTTTGCACAAATCTTTCTTTTTGTATTCTTTTTCTTCTTTTGTTGTCTAAATTCTATTTTTTAAGTATTTTGTTGTGGTTATTTGACAATTTAGTATTCATCTTGGGTACACTTAGTGTTTTAAAACTTGCATGAGCTTCACAACCTAGTGTCATATTGGCAATACTTTAGTAAGATGTATTTGTACACTTATGACATCCCACACTATTGTTACATCTGCTATGGATCTCAAGTCTTCCAACTCTTTCATGCAAAGTTTTGTCAATACTCAACCCATTTTAGACTCTATCTTTAATGCCACCATACCAATGACAACCTTACAATCAACCATTTTTATGGATGTTGAGATTGTTGTTGCTTATGTTCCCAAAGACAAACTAAAAAAATTGGAGAAAGATTTAGAAGGACTTCAATACTATGTGAGCACTAAATCTCTAGTTGGTTTAGTAGTCCCTATAATAGATATCATGAGGTAATTGATTAGTGATTCTCAAGGATTATAGGTTTTTTTGTAGCCTAGCTCATATAGTTGATGCTAATGTACCTACAGTAGCTAGTTGCACTCAATATTTGGGATTCACCCAAAGTCAAGGAGGAAATAAATTTTCCCTCCCTACAAATATAGCCTCTATTCCCACATACATGAACCAAACTATCACTTCAATGATACAACCAAGAATTGGCATAAATCTAACCTTAGGCATTTCTAATAGAAATCCTTATGGTTTTAGGTCCTCACATATTACACCTCAAATTTCATCCCCACTCACAAATTTTCATCATAGTAATCTACCAAGAACATACATAATCCCACAATATTCACCACATTCCCAAAACATGTCAACCAGTGAGTTCTATCGTTGGCAAGTGATTAGCTACTTCAAACATGAAATTAAAAGGCAAAGCGGGCAATTATTGTATCCAAGAAATCATTGTCCTTGATATTATGCCAATTTGAAATTGATGGACCAATGTATGTCAGCATGCCAATGGTGAAATCTATTGCATTGAAGGTGTTAAGCTATGACAGCTCAATCCTCATTTCCTAATCAGAGTGATGCAGTGCCAGGTGTGGACATAAATAAGCAGTTTATGAAGTGTATCAAGTGCCAAATGTCTCCAGTGTGGGTGTTCATCATCAATCCATCCTTTATACACTTGTGTATGGCCCTTCAAGATTATCAGAATTCAGTTAGTCAATATGAAGATACATCTTCATCAAATCCTATTGAGAAATTTGAATTCATGCCTCAAAATAACTATCAACCTTTCAAGAAACACAACAATAACTTTATCAAGATACATACACCTCGAACAACCAACCACATTGAACCTCAAGTTATTGCCATAAGTTCAAACCCATACTAATTTAGTTCAAGAAATAGACAATTTACCCAATTACCTAACTTCCTCCATTCGATCATGTTGCAAATCTTGAACAAGAACATAATCTAATTACCTCTTATTAGACCTATGGACACAACCAAACCTCTACCTCCAAGTAACAATCCAATTTCCTTTTGTTAATATCATTGCACAAGTGGAACTTATACAAAATGATGCATGTGTCTTAAACATCAAGTGTAAGTCCTCATCGATTCTAATCACATCCAGTTGGGTGGTGTTAATGATAAAGGGAATAAGTTTGTCACTCCACCTAACCACAACTTGCAATTTTTTACCAATATAATGCCAAACCATTCATTCAAATTTGTGCAAGCTTTTGATGTTAAGAATGATGAGATGAATGTTGATAATATTAATAACATGAATAATGATAAGGATGATGATAAGAGTGATAATGAGGATGGTCTACAATATATGGTCACTCTCATATATATTCAACCTCATAAGGGCTAAACCACTTAGTTACCTGACATTGCTTTCACCCGTATTGACACATCCATACATACACCCGATGGTCCTCTCTATATCACCGAACGTATTAATGAAAAGCATACACAAGGAATACCCATTGATAACATATGTGTAGAGAATGTGAGCACTAAGGAATTCATTTTTGTGCATGAGCTTTATCAATATTCTTATGAACAGTTGAAAGCATGGTTGAAAACTCATGATGGTTGTGCTTGCCCTACAATAGGTTTGATCACCCTTCCTCTTAAAGTTGGACTAAAAAAATTAGATGTATCATTCTCCATCATCCCAATGTTAGACCAATTCTGTGTGAAGCTAGGCTACCCACGACTATGCCCATGAATTTCATCCTATTAGTTATTCACAAGTGCATAAATTTCCCATTTGAGAACAATATTCATACAGTGCATCATAGTGGGTTTAATCCCTTGTCCTCTCATGGAAACTTTTTATTAGATTTATTTTGGCCTCAACCTATGGAACCTATTAAGCCTCGCGAGGATTTCTTTTTTAGATCACATCAAAAGTTTAAGGCAAAGTGTATAGAATAATTATCCCTTAGAAATATCCCACCTAAAGATGGTAAGACTATGATTGTTCCTCCCACCCCACCAATTATGGATGAACCTATGCCTAAAGCAAAGACCCTTCCAAGTAACCAAGGTAAATATATTACAGTTCCTCCACCCATATCATATAAAAGACCACGAGACAATTGTATAATTCCTTTTGTACCTCTGAAATTAAAACAAGTGTATAAACCTAAAGAGATAGTGGTTTCCCAACCTCCAATGGTTCCTTCAGTTCCTCCCTTAAGGGAAGAAAGGAAACCAATGGTAGAGAAACCTGATCCTACCCCATCACAACTTGAAAACCATGCAAGAAGAAACTAAAATTCTAAAGAGTGTAGGCATAGACATCATGCTATTGCTCATCAATTAGAAGAAAATAATAAAACACTACCTGACGATCAAACACTTATGCAAACAAATCAAGAATTACAAATTTCACCAAAACAAGACATGGAGAAAAAACAAGAAGTAAAACAAGAACATATAACTAACATTATCATTAAACCTCCCATGGTGATAAATTTGGATGATGAAGATGAAATTTCTAAAATTGATGAAAAAGCGCATAATGATCTTAATGTTCTATTTTCAAAGAAAAAGAATTTAGATGGAGGCAACCGTGATGATCCTCCTGATGAGAGTGACACACCACATGTTGAACCTCGTGATGATCCTATTAGGGCACTTGTTGTAGTCCCTTTGTATAGTTGTCTGCCTTCTATATATGATGAGCAAGTTTGGGATGTAGACGACCTGCTTTAGGTCAACTCGCATGTGCGGTACTCTTTTGTGTGTTTTTTATGTGTTCTTTGTGTTTACTTACATATGATGTGATCTCCCATATTTTCCTTTTTTTTGTGTCTTTATGTTTGTGATTTTTTTTTGGATGACCCTTGTTGCTCCATTGACACAAGGACATGAAGCAAATGAATCTGTCATGGAATTCTTCTATATGTCATGAAATTTGTTCTTCTTGTATCGTGTTTTCATTTTGGGGATGATGCAAGGTGTTCAGACATTTAGGTCTCTTCCATGTTGACCCAAAAGATTGTTTGTTTTCTCTCTATGTGTTATTCTTCCATTGTGTTTGTTATTCCATGAGTATTTGGGGAATGATGTTAGTTTCAAGATCTATTATATCACTATAGTAAAGACATATGCTAACCCTAGATGTGTGGATCCCTTATGTGTTCATCCTTTGTTTTTTTTAGTGTATTACATTTGGGGGCAACCCCTTATCATGATGTAGCTTTATTTGGAAACATATGATTGGCATATGGATTTCCAAATAGGCTCTCATGACCTTTATCACATGACATTTATCATTTTCCTACCTCAAAGAAATTTCTCACAACATGGTGTTTTGCGATTTATTTTAGGTGGAGGCATACATTCCATTATGTGGTTCACTTTTTTCACATGCGTTGGACTTAGTGGTGCATTGGCATTGGAATTTTTCTTCACTTTGTTCATAGGAATTGAACTGAGTGCTACATTGGCATAGCATTTTGAGCATTATTTTAGCACCTTATTAGAGTTATCAAGGAGTATAACCGCTTGGTATGGTTGACATGGGTGCACACCTAATGAATAGTAGACTTCACTAGACCTAGTGTATCTCTCATTTTTCTACTTTGTCATGGGTGCACACCTAGTGAATAGCAGACTTCACTAGACCTAGTGTGTCTCTCATTTTACTACTGTGTCATGGGTACACACCTAGTGAATATCATTCTTCACTAGACCTAGTGTGTTTCTCATTTTTCTTGGGGGCTCACTTAGTGAACATTCCAAACATCGCTAGCTCATGGCCTTCTGTTTGTGATTCACCTAGAAAATATCAAATCTCACTATTATGTGAGTTGTGAATTCCTTTGGTGTGGATCCTAGCATACCACAACTTGCTAGCCCATGATTATCTATACCCTCCTCTGCATTTCATGTTGACATTGTGTTTGTTTGTGTATGTTGTTTTGCTACATTTCATACATGTGCATGTTCCTTTTTCCTTATGTTGTATTTCTATGGGATCTTGGATCTTGGGGGCTTGTGTTCTCCCCATAGATCCCTAGTCATCCTATATCCTCAACATTTGGACAATTGAACCCCTCTTGACATATATTTTCTACTTTAGTGTGATTCTAAGTGTAAGTTCATACTCTCACTGAAGTGGGGGCTAAATGTAACATTGTAGATTGTCACCCTTGATGATTTCACACTATTTTTTTTCTCCCCTTAATTTATTAGACATGATTAAGCACCTAATTTCCCAAATTTTGCATTTTATGGCCTATTTTTAACATTTTCCAAGAAATTGCAAGCATTGAACAAATGCATATATTTAATGTTTTGTCTCTGACACCTTATTTCTTGGAAAATAGGGCCAAGACTAGGATGCCCTTAGGTGTTTGAGTCTCCCTATTTTGTCAAGATCCAAATTTGAATATGTCAATGTCAATACTTTAACATTTGAAATTAAATTTATAAATGTTGGCTATTGAGATTTAATTTGTGATAAATTAAATAAATGCCTATAAATACCTAGTTATTGCATCATTTAAAATATAACAACAAGAACTAAGTGAAATTATTGAGCAAATTGTAATGCCCAAAATTTTACCAAAGGAAAAATCAGCAACTTAACTTTTTTTTTGATAACGTATGTGCTGACGAACATCATACTACTTTCGAGGCTCAAAAATAAGTACATTACACATGTCTAACAACATTTCTAGTGCAACGTTAATAGTGAAATGTCACTCAAGAGCATGGAACGAGGTTAATCAACAAATAGGCATGTGGCATCCATTGCGTCTACCTCAAGCAAAGATGAGAAGGAGCCTAGTTCAAAATATTACCATTCAAAAGTGTGACCTTATCTTACTTGGGGTTATTGATAATAGTACAATTCACTAATGTCATTCGGTTACCCCACCCTATTGTTTTCTAGCTCAACCGCATGATTAGAGTAATAATACCATGTATTACAAATGATCCTATTATTCCTCCATGTAACTTTTGAGGATGGTTGTTTGCTATCAATGTTATCGATGATCCAATTATCAATATTAGCATTTTAGTTTAAGGTAACGTTAATACTAGTGTCTTCCCCAATGTTAATATTGTAAAATATACATTTAATCATGGCGTGGATTATAATACTATTTGCCAATTTCAACCTCATATTGAATTGCCCATTTATTATATCGCCGCTCAACTTTGTGTTAGTACTACTCCTCTATATTATTGATATAAAAGCAACAAAACAAGGGTGTTGTCCCATCAATACAAGACACCAAAGGCCATCCAGAGTAAGCACATTAACAGCATAGTGACAACAGAGAGAACCAAGCCATCACCCACAACAAGTCATATCAAAAAGCAAAAAGCAACAGTAAACATAGGATAAACAGAGTCCATCATGCAAGCATGATATAGAGCAGACGAGTCCAAAGACCCCCAGGGTCAAACCAGTTAAACAACATTAACATACAAAAATTCATAGAGAGATTGACAAAAACAAAAAGACCCAAAGGCCTAATTATTTTCCTCCCTGCAAGGTTTATCCTGAATAGCAGTCACCCAATCTGCCGTGAGGAACTCGAGCAGCTCCTTAAAACCATGATCTTCTTTGCCATTGTCCGTAGACTTGTCCTTCTACAGCAAGCATAGACTGGTAGCTGACCTGTGAATGACCTTCAGGGCAAAGTGAAACACCTCCTGAACCTTTTTTTCCAACCTCTCCATTCTCCCTTTTAGCTTGCCAACTTCTTCCCAAGCCTGCTCTTTTTCATTGTGATCTTCCTGCAAGGGGGCTTTTCCCTCATCTGTATTAGAGGCCTGGGGATTAATTTCATCACATTGGCACTGGTAGGCCCTTCTTCAAGCTTTCAGACACATAGGACGCGCTACTCACTGAGATAGACTGGTCTTCCCCACCCACCACCTTTTTCTCTTGGCTTTCACTATCACTCCCATTTTCATTATCTGAATCTGAAGCCTCCTTAAGACTTCCCACCTTGTCTTGCTTAAGGACCATTCTATTAGATCTACGAGGGGTGTTAGCTTCGTCAATGATCTGGATGTCGGAATCAATTTGATGGAGGCAGAATTTAGTTTTCTTAGAGGCTTTAGCCTTAGGTCACAGGGTAGGGGCAAGACGCTTTTTTTCCTTACCTGTATCCCTTGGACCCTTGGCAGGGGACGTGCCATGGGGAAGGGCTTTCAAGGCAGAATTTTTTAGGCATTTTTTCTTACTCGAGCCTGGCGTATCCAGAATTCTAGCAAAGGGGGGAGTAGAGGAAACTAAGGTTTCATCAAGAGCAGGGAGAGACAGGACTTCTTGCACAGTGATAGGCCGAGCAAGGAAAAGGGCCATATGAAAATGATAAAGCCTAGACATAAGGCCTTGGTACAAGATAGTATAATTCTTTCCAGAAATTGAGGCTTCATTAAACTCCGCCACAGTGCTATCAAGAGCATGAAACAGGAAAAAAGGAACAGAGATATGCTAGTGATTCCTAAGGTGGTTGAGGAAATTAAAGTGGTAATAGTAGTAGACCCCATACCTTCCTTCCAGCGTGAAGTACTTCATGATCACCATACAAACTCTATCCCACGGCTCCAACAGCGCATCGCAGTCAAAGCCACCCTGCAACTTGACAGGTTTCTCCACGCCACGAAAGAATTGGTTTAGACTAATCTGGTCCAACACCTTCGTAGTTTTCTTCCATGTACAACCACTATTCAGAAGCCCCGTAACTCTAGCAATAACCTCCTCAAAGACTTCAAAGGAAATGCCATTGATATCCTTAAGCCCCGTGAACTTTATGTTATTACTATCATCATTATTAAGTTTATTGCTGATATCCTTAATTTTACAAATAAGATGATTATAGTACTAATGTTCCCTTTTCCTAAGATATGATAAAAATTATTGTTGTTTTATTTATTTGTTTATTTATACTCTTGATATGGATTCCTATATTCCCATACACAAATATATCCTATTTACTTTTAAGAACATTTTAAAAATAAAGATAATAATAATAAT
>VDFB02118022.1:0-54194 GCA_007258455.2 Sequoia sempervirens | reverse complement strand
CTTCTCCTTCTGCTTTTGCTTCTCCTTCTCCTTCTACTTATGCTTCTCCTTCCCCTTCTACTTCTCCTTCCCCTTCCCCTTCTGCTTCTCCTTCTCCTTCCCCTTCTACTTCTCCTTCTCCTTCTGGACAGTGAGTCCTTATCTCAAGTAGTGAGCCTTGTTTTAAGTAATGAGTCTTTTTGTAATTGGTTTTGATATTCTCTATAGTGTGAGTTAATCCTCACCGTGGTTTTTCCCTCATTGGATTTTCCACGTAAATTTGGTGTTATTGTGTTTATGTGTTGGATTTGAGTTTTTGCATTGGCATTTGATGATTAATCAATTATGCAGTTTTAAGTATTACTTCTGGTAACTGAATTAAAGGTTTAATTTTGTGTTAACTGATTCACTTCCCCCCCCCATCTCTTAGTTGTCCTATTCAACAATATCCTTCCCAATTCTCATGTTTTTCTCATAATATATTATTCCTACATCAAGAACATTGTCATTATCATCAAATCAATCAAATGTTGTCTTTCAGTTTGATCAAGGGTAAAGTCCTTTTTGTCTTGCCTTTAAATATTCTATACATGCTTTCTTGCTTGTGTGTGTGTGTCTTGTATTTCTTTGTAGTAAAAATTTAAAACTTCAAACAAATACATACCATGTTTGTTTTAGTTCTCACAACATATCTCCATAATGATTCCATATTTATTTATACTATGTTGTGTCTTGAGGTTATGATTTTTGAGACATTCCTCTTATCTTTACTTTCATCTTTATTGTTGTTCTCCATGTAGTTGTTGTTTTTATACCTTTGTTTGTTTATCTTTATTGTTGTTATTTATGTATCTTTGTGTCTTTAATTTATTTTATCTTTTGATTTATTATTTTGATACACATATGGCACATCATCATCATGATCCATTATATCATAATTCATAACATCTATACAAAATATAAATTATTCTTCAAACATATTAGAATCTCTTTGTAAATTCCTAGCATCTATTTATGCTCAAATTACTCCAAAAATATCTTACGTCATTTCCACTTCTAACATCATAATCCATAATAAAATAACCTCATCTAATAACTCCATCATACTTTCCCAATTCATAGTTATTCATCCATTAACTAATTCTATTTCCTCTATTTTAATAACACACAAACCTACTCGTGTTCTTGAGGTGGCATCCCATAATCTATCTAATGCTAATATAAAGCCTCTCCAAGAATTGAAGCATATGTCAAATCTAATCTCAACTAATCCTCACTTTGTTCTCGAGATGCATCCTTCTCATATCAACAATATTGTTAATTCTTAGAGATATAAGCACTTGGCGATGGAATATGACCCAATTATCAAAGATTAATTTAATTATTAATCAATCCACTTATTAAATCGATTAAATAGTATTTTACTATTTAATTAATTTAAGTAATCCATTGTTATTTATATTTAAATTGTTAAAAAAATCCAAATAATCATAATCTATAATTAATTTAATCAAATTATGATAAAATCAAACAAAATCTAATAATCTATTATTTATCATTGGAAGTCCCTTAATACCTGAAAACTTTTGATTATCCTAGCCTTGACCCAATTTACAAGAAACCTTTTTCTTTTTCTTGTTGTTGTACACACGTGTTTGGAGTATGTTTAGGTTGGTCTCTTTCTCGTGACGTACATGAACACGTTAAAATCAGCATGGTTTTCTTTCCAGTGAAATAGAAGAGGCAAAAGCTCTTCTACAAGAAAATCTTTTCGGAATCCTCGTTGGAAGTAGAGACCCTGATACTGGCAATGGAATTATTCAAAATTAATTTCAAATTCCTTATTCGGTAAAGCGGCTTTTAAATAAATTTCCTGGTTTTAAAGCTGAACATGAGAGGCAAATTGAATCGAACATCTCTTACGAATATGGCTGCAAACAGTGGTTAAGACCTTGGCCCTATATATTGGCTTGAGAGCTGTTTGTGTTCAACCATACTTGTCTGTTCTTTCTTTCCGCCTCTCAGATAGAGCAAGGTTGCACAGATATTAACTTCTCATAAGCGAGGTCTCTTTTAGCTAGACTGTAAGTTCAATTTTCCACTTTCCTTTTTAAACTTTTCAGTAGTTTCTTATTGTGGGGTCTTCTTCATAGTGTTAACTCTCTCTGTTTTTGGGGGTTTTAGGGTCTGAGTTAAAATTGATCAGCTGGGCAGACAAGTTTCCATAGTTTTCAGTTGGAGGGGTCCTTGAAATCTCATTGAAGATGGGAATGGTATTTGGATGCTTCTCAGGGAGTGAGAATCATGAGCGCTCCAAACAAGTAAGGCCACATGAGCCTTCTGGGTCTGCACCTCCATTTTATTGTAATGAGAATGAGGATGAAGTACCTCAGAAAAACTACTTCATGGGGGAAGCAGAGGAAGATGTGGATAAGGCCTCCGAGTCTTACATCAACCGTGTTCACAAGGACTGGGAGTTGCAGAGATCCATGTCTGATGATCAATACAATGGATACCTTTCAAGGTCTACATAAATATTTTCAGGAATCTGTGATCATCTTTTAGAGTTACTGTGACAGAATTGTTAGCCATTTGTTATGTTTTATAATGTGAGGTTAAGAAAAACAGTTGTATGTACTGTGCTAGAATTGTTAGCTATTTGTTATGTTCTATAATGTGAGGTTAACAAAAACAACTATATGTGAGGTGATCAAATGTTAGAAGGCAGATTAGTTATGAGGTATATAATAGGACCAAAATTTGTCTTATTCAGGTTAAATATGAAGTGGTACAATTAGTAAAGGTTGACATTTCTTAATTGAAGGATGCATTCCTTCATGAAGACCATGGTTGTTCAAGCATGTATAAAATGCTCTTTTATAATGTGAGGAAAAAGTGTGTAGTAGTTGTGGAATAAAAAGAAATAAATCAATACATCTGAAGAATATTATACAGATTTAACAAAGGTTGATACGCTGATTTAAACAAGAGTTAAATGAATGATGCAATATCATTTATGATCAAATAGTTGAAGATCTGTTGAGCAGATCTAAATCAGATTTGAGAGCAAATCAAAAGCAAAGATCTATGAGCAAAGTTTGTAGCAAATATTCAAGCAAGTGCGAAGACTGATTTATAGCATAATTAAAAGGATATGCTACAACAGACTTGTGAGCAGCATATGCAGGATTATTTGTGTACATGAATGGCATAATTAAGAAGAGGTTACAGCAGATATATATATCAAATTTATGAGCAGATTTATGAGACTCTTTTTGCGAAGATTTTGGAACGAACTTATACATGATTTGTAAAAGAGTATTGTGAAGACTTCAACAAGGGTATGAGTAGATTCGTGGAGAAATTTTGAAGAGGAAGTTTGCATACATCTATCATATTGTACTTTGAAGATTGGTGTCTCTAGTGGATTAGTGCTCATAAAGTGAATGAGGGGTTGGTGCCTCTAGTGAGTTGGTGCTCACGAATTGAATGAGGGGTTGTTGCCTCTAGTGGGTTGGAGCTCACAAATTGAATGAGGGATTTGTGCCTACAAAATTTGTAAAAGGAAGAATTTATATAAAAGCATTATTTTTCATGATTTTCTCCCGTAAGGGTTTCCATGTAAATATTGTGTCTTATTGTGTTCTTCTCATGTGCATGATTATTGATGTTGAGTAAATGATGTTATTGTTATTGATCAAGTTTTAAATATGGTATTAAGTTTGAAAAAGTAAAGATCATTGTTATACTAATTCACCCCCCTTCTCAAAATAACCATGTGCTCATCAATTGGTATCAAAATCAGTTCCTTCGAACTAGTCTAACAAACTAGAAGGTAGATCTAAAGAGCACACATGATTAGACAAGATGGATTCTCTTCCAATAAGGCTACATTGTTTGATGGGACAAATTATGCATTTTGGAGTTTAAGGATGGAAACTTATATAAGCTCCCTAGGATTTGATATTTGGCAATCAATGGTAAATGGCTATCAAACTTCATCAACTCCTCCAACAAATTCAATAGGAAAGAAGGCAAGTGAAAATAATGCTAAAGCCAAGAATGCAATCTTATGTGGATTAACCAAATCATAACTTATGAAAGTAATGCATTGCGAATCAGCCAAAGATGTTTGGGACAAGATGAAGAACACCTATGAGGGAGACAAGAAAGTGAAGGGATCCAAATTGCAAACTCGTAGAAGCAATTTTAAAAATATTAGAACGAGAGAATAGGAGAATGTTGTTGGATTCTTCTTGTGTGTGGATAAAACTGTCAACACCATCTGGGGCCTTGGAGAAGAAGTAAAGGATTTAGTTATAGTGCAATAAGTCTTGAGATCCCTCCCATCAAGATTCAATCCCAAAGTATCAAAAATAGAAGAAATGAAGGACTTGGGAACCCTAACCATGGATGAATTGCATGGAATTTTCATCGCTTATGAGATGAGAACTGAGAGATATGCTCCACTACAAAAGGAGGCTCCATTCAAAGCATCTAAGAAATCAAAGTAGAAGGAAGTAGAAAATAATAGTGCAACAAATGATGAAGAAGCAAATCTTGTGAGGAAACTGAAGAAAGGGTCAAGGAAATACAAAGGTGAGTTTCCTTTCAAATGCTTCACTTGTGGTAAAATTGGAAATTATGCAAAATCATGTCTTTATTCTTATAGTAGTGATAGTGAAGAAGAGGAGTATAAGCTAAAGAAGGGAGGCAAAAATCATAAGTATCACAGAAATAATAAAATTGAAAACTTTGAGAAGAGATTATACTCTTACAAAGAATGATTCTTCCAGTAACTATGGTGTGGAAAGTTGTGAAGATGAAATGCTATCCATGGCTATAGAAATAGAGGATAGTAAAGACAAGGATAAAAAAATAAAAAAAATTTAAAAAAAAAGGAGATAGATCATAATCCAGAAGATTTGGAAGAAGAGTTGGAATTTGTTATAAGTGAGATTGAGAGGCTAAAAAGGAAAAATCAAAGAAGAAAAACTAGATTTGAAGAAGAAAAGAAGAAATTTATGGAAACAAAGAAATTAATTTCAGACTTGAAGCTTCAAATTGAGGAAAGTAAAAGGATGGAAGATTTAACCAAAATTTGATTTGAAGAAAAATAAAAAGAATGTGAGAAGTTGGAATGTGAAATTGTTTTCGTGAGGAAAGAATTGGAGAAGACATCAACCAAGTTAAACACAAACCTCAAGTTTGAAAAGAGCACCAAAATCCTAGAAGACATCATTAATGGGAAAAGGTCATCATCAAATAAAATAGGACTTGGCTATAAAGAAAATCAAACATTCAAAGAGAATCCTAAGAAGACAAATGAGGAAAAGACAAATATCCTTGAAGATACTTTCAAAATCCCTATCGAAAATGAAGGTAGCGAGAAGGCAAAAACTCCTAAATTTAACAAGGACAATTTCAAGAAGTCCTTTCCTTTGAGGAAAGTGCATATATATAGGTTCAAGAGTACCTTTTTATGGCTATTGCTACTCATGTAATAATTTTGGACTTAAGGAAAGAGAGTGTAGAACACAAGTGAGATATAATAATAGATGGAACAAAAATTAAAATCTTTATGGGTGGACAAGTAGAAACTATAATACATATGTTCCTATAGTGAATTATAATGTTATATGCTATAAATACAACAACTATGGACATATAGCATGCCATTGCAGAAGTCATTTTATGAAACCGCATAGAAAAATCAAGAAGATGGATTCTTCTAATAAACATAAAGGAAAATCTACAAAAGTTTGGATAAGGAAACAAGAAAAAGACAATGAGAAGGATAAATCTATGATAGTGTAAACTTCATTACATGCACAAGAGATATCTCCTAGTCCATAAGGAGAAGCACAATTTCAGGGGGGGCTAAGTATGACATTATTCTTTAGCCCCATGGAGAAGGTAATTCAAAAGATGAAGTATCACAAAACTTGAAGAGAAGAATCCACTTGTCCAATAGATTGGTATCAAGGGAAAGTAATGAATTGGCATCTACATAATTGTGGGAAATGTTCAAGATCCTAGATGATGAAAGATTGTATACTCTTAAACCATGCACATAAAGATGGCATTTACAAGTGTCTCCATGAGATTGAAGATTTGAGAGAATAGAGAGGTAAAGTGTCATTCAAATCCATTACAACAATAGAGAAGAGTATATTTCCTTGAAGGTAATAAAGGAGGAAAGCTTCAATGTGAACATCATTTAGTATCAAGATCTATAGATTATTTATAGTCTATAGAAGGTATTAACAAGGGAGAAAAAGGAAGTGAAAAGAGGAGTTACCTTAAATTAAGAGAAAAATAATAAGGAAGAATCCACGCTTGCGCAAACTGCACCTCATGCAAAAATTTGAAAAGAAGCGTGAATTCAGGGGGGCTAATCATTGCAATAACTTTTAAAGCTCCATAGAGAAGACAGTTCAAAGATGGATCAACTGTTGCACATTCCTTATGAAAATTATGAGCATCCAATTACCATGGTTTTAGAGAAGGAAGATCATTAGAGAAAGTGAAGATATGGTTGTATTTATGTTCAACTTTACACTAAAGGAATAAGTATCTCATTGTCATTGATTTCAAGGAAGAGGAAGAATTATTGGAAAAAGGAAAATGATCCTATTGATGTCAAAATGAAGAACTTCTCATAGAAAAGATCAAGAAGACAGTCACAAAGAGATCAAAAAGGATGATCATCATTTAGTAGCCATGGATAGAGAAAGAAGAATCGAAGATGCACAAAGAATGATGAGATAGCTAAACAAGTTTCTAACTTTTTAGATTCAAGGAGATGATCCAATTTCTCTTGGATAACTAAAGAGGAAGAAATACACCCAAGCAATTTAGAAAACAAAGGATCGATAAATAGAGAAAAGGGAGTATTAGTGCAAGGGAGAGCATTAGAAAATCTCTAACAAGGGGAGAAGCATATTACTATTATATTGGATGTGAGTAAATTAGATAATAAAATTAGATGTTTCCCATGATGCATCTATGGATAGAAGTTTCATGAACATCCCTTTGCCATTGATGTCAAAGGATATAGAATGGGGGTAAGCTAGAGAAAGAGAAAATTGTATTGCCATCAATGAAAAAGGGGGAGATTGTTGGAAATGTTTGTCATTGATGTCAAAGGAAGACTATAGTCTCGATTGAAGTCTAAGGTTTTCATTAATATCAAAGGTGTATGAGCGAGATTGTTGGTTTGATTGCCATTGATGTCAAAGAGATCATAGATCGAAGATTGATTGACAAGATAGTTATCATCATTATCAAATGAGATATATGCCAAAGTACTCTCAAGGAAATCGTAAAAGGCTATAGGCTACTAATTGATGGAGAAGCTGATAATATACAAGACCAAGCAAAATCAGACTACAAGTATGAATTGATGAAGTGAATATGTCATAAGGAACAAATATATGTAAATACAACAAATTCTTTATTAACAATAAAGTAATTCCAAGAGTAGTAGACAACGATTAAAATAAAAAGCACATATAAACATATATATTGGAGAGAATTTAATATGAAACTGATTATAATATTTAAAGAGGCACAAAAATTTAAGAAGACAATCATATATGACAAAAGTCATATAAGACAAAAATAGTGTTAATAAGGGTGCAGCAATTCATTTTATGAAGGAAAAGCAAGAAAAGCAACATTAAATTTCAAAGGCAGCGATAATATAATGAATCAAAAAAGACAAATAAGAGAAAAGACAAATCATAATAAGACAAAAATTATCTTATTCATAAAATATGATAATAATAAGAGTTTGTTAATAATATAAAAGTGACTAGGAGTGATTAAAATAAAATAATTAAATGGCAGCAATCAAATGTTAGAAGGAAGATTAGTTAGGAGATATATGTATGAAGCGCTTCATATAATAGGACCAAAATTTATCTTATTCATGTTAAATATGAAGTGGTGCAATTAGTAAAGGTTGACATTTCTTAATGAAAGGATGCATGCCTTCATGAAGACCGTGGTTGTTTAAGCATGCATAAAATTCTCTTTTATAATGTGAGGAAAAAGTGTGTGGTAGTTGTGGAATAAAAAGAAATAAATCAATACACCTAAAGAATATTATACAAATTTAACAAAGGTTGATATGTTATTTAAACAGGAGTTAAGTGAATGATGCAATATTATTTATGGTCAGATAGTTGAAGATTTGTTGAGCAGATCTAAATCAGATTCGAGAGCAAATCAAAAGCAAGGATCTATGAGCAAAGTTTGTAGAAAATCTTCAAGCAAGTGTGAAGACTGATTTATAGCAAAATTAAAAGGGCATGTTGTTGCAGAATTATGAGCAACATATGAAGGATTATTTGTGTACATGAAGGGAAAAATTAAGAAGAGGTTACAGCAAATATATATATCAAATTTATTAGCAGATGTATGAGGCTCTTTCTGTGAAAACTTTGGAACGAACTTATGCATGATTTGTGAAAGAGTATTGTGAAGACTTCAACAAGGGTATGAGTAGATTTGTGGAGAAAATTTGAAGAGGAAGTTTGCATACATCTATCATATTGTACTTTGAAGGTTGGTGCCCCTAGTGGGTTGGTGCTCACAAAGTAAATGAGGGGTTGGTGTCTCTAGTGAGTTGGTGCTCACAAATTGAATGATGGGTCGGTGCCTCTAGTGGATTGCTGCTCACAAATTGAATGAGGGGTTGGTACCTACAAAATTTGTAAAAGGAAGAATTTATATTAAAAGAATTATTTTATCATGGTTTTCTCCTGTGAGGGTTTCCATGTAAATATTGTGTGCTATTGTGTTCTTCTCATGTGCATGATTATTGATGTTGAGTAAATGATAAATTATTAATGATCAAGTTTTAAATATGGCATTAAGTTTGAAAAAGTAAAGATCATTGTTATACTAATTCACACCCCTCTCAATATAACCATGTGCTCATCACCTTCTTCTTAAACAAGTGTACATCATTGCTTGTTTATGCACAACAAGATATTTTCATGTACAATCCTCATCCAATTCTATTAGCTCTATCACTCTATAATAGATTGCAACATTTTCTACTTTATCAACATCCTACAACAACTGATACACAAGAAACCCCAAACTAATTGACATTTCAACATCCAACCCTATACTAAAATAACTTGCATAATAGAAAAATCAAATAGTAAATATACTAAAAATACTTGATAATAATAAACCACTTTGAGGGGGAAACCTTTAGTCCACTTCAAGGGGGATACCTCCAATAGTATTTGATAATAACATAATACTCAACATGATGATAATAACTAGATACTAACTCTTATATATATCTAATTATGTCTTAGCTGCCACCTAGGTTGAATTAAATATTTAGTTATAACGCCTAGTATGACATAAATATGGATCATCCCACAATACTCTGTCTCACTTTGGGGCCAAAGTAGGACATTAATATCAGCCATTTTTTTATAAAATTCCACTTTATGAAACCTATAGAAACTAAACCATTAATAATTTGGAGATTATGTGAACTAGTGATTTGTGAGGATTTGTATTTAAATTCTAAATTTTTATTTTTAAAAATTTAAAAATAAATTGTGAATTTTTTGACGTAACTTTTAGTCACTTATTTTTTATAGTAAACAACATTTTTTTAAAGTGACATTTATGTTGGCACGCATAACTATTTTTCTTGAAAGGATAAAATTATAATTTTTAAAATACAGATTATTAACATCAATGTATAGTGCATGGATATTTTTTCATAATTTTTTTGCATCGTTTTCTTTAATTAAATTTTGAAGTCAAAGTAATTATAATCTAGACATAGGTGTATGTCATCACACATAACTTGTTTTGTATGTATTGAATTTTTTTCTTGAAACAAGAACATCAATACCTAGTGCACATATTTTTCAAAAAAAAAATCTCTATTTTTCTCTTTTTTCATGTGTGTGAAACAAATACCTTGATGTTTAGTGAAAAAATGGCATTCACAAGAAATAAAATATAAATATAATAATAAAATTAAAAATATTTAAAATTACACTTTTTGGAAAGCTTATAATAAGAGCTACGTACTTACAATACATAATTTCTAAATGAAGTTATTTAATCCCTCAAAAGGTAAAGAAAAACTATTTTTTTCCAACATTTTTATAGGTGTGAAGGAGACTCTATTTTGGGTATGATTTAAGACTAGAGGGACTCTATCCAAGGGGGTTTGATCCAAGGGAATCTTATCTAACCCTCTTCAATTAAAGTATTTTAGATGGAATCCCTCAAGGCTTAAATCATTAGTTTTTTCTAAAAAATATGTGATTTCAGGAAAAATTAAGATGTCCCAAGTTTGGGACCAATTATTGTGGGATGACCCACATCTATATAATATTATGATAATGGTTATGTAAATTATTTAAGATTTAAGGTAGCCACAATCTAACTACTCATAACCCAATACACTCTATATGGTTAGGGGTAGAGCACTCCCTGCTCTTTAAAAAATCATTGTTCTCAATACTAATTAATTATGGATGATCTTCTACATAAAATCTTCATCTCCATCATGATATTTTTCTTTTAATTTTTCTTCTTCATTCATCCCATCCTTTTCCTCTCCTCCTCTTCCTCTCTTCCTCCTCCTCTCTCGCCTCATCCTCCTCCTCCTCTACCTCTTCTTCTTCTTTATTCTTTTTGTCCTCAGTTCTTGTCTCCTTCTTATGCTCCTTCTTCTCTTCCTCCTCTCATCCTCCTCCTTCTTCTTCTTCGCTGTCCTTTTCTTCTCTCCTCCTCTTCTTCATCTTCCTCTTCTCCTTCTTCTCCTCCTCCTTCTCCTCCTCCTCCTCCTTCTTCTTCTTCTAATCTTTCTCTTTCTCTTGTTCTTATTCTTCCACTTCTTTTTCTTATTATTTTTCTTGCTCTTGTTATTATTCTCTATTTTGCTTATTTTGCTACTTCTTGTTGTGAAGAACTAACCTCCCAAAAAATATCCAAGAACTTCATTTTTTGTAGCTTTGGAGGTAAATTTGGCGCAAGCCCTAGTTTTACAATAAATCACATGAAATAAATCTAGTCAATTTGAAACTTTTGTTATAGTTTAATAGGTCTTGGATATCACTTCCCAAAAATAATCTCTTAGAAATTCTCTAATTTGTGTTCTTAATAGTGAATTTGGTGAAAAACATAATAAATCCTTTAATTCAACTCTAAATGACCCCAAATATGGATTGTAGTAGTAGAAATATGCTCTTAATACACCCTCTAGATATCTAAAAAATTATTGATTTATAACTATGGGAGTGAATTAGGTGAAAACCCTAATATAACCATAATTATACAATAACTCTCTTAATTCTACCTCTATTTTCTTTAAATTTTTATGGCCACACCTTTAATGCAACCTCAAAAAAAATTTAAAAATAGGAAAAATTTTGCCAAAATAAGAAAGTTATTCACTTCTCAAAATGACCTCCAAAACTTAAAAAAACTCTTGCCTTCAGAGTGCCACTTGATCATGCACTGATACAACTTGTAATGAAACAAATTGCACAATGTAATAATATGATATGAAACATGTTGAATATACTCGATAATAATATGTCACTTCGAGGGGGAAACCTCCTAATCCACTTCAAGGGGGATACCTCCAATTGTATTCAATAAGAACACTCTACTCAACATGATGATAATAACTAATCTATAGTTTTTATATATACAATTCTTATATCTTGGATCTCTCAAGACAACTTAGACACTTAACTATAACCCCTAGGATGACCTAACAACTTATATATGATTATAATAATTGTTATATGGCTTATTTAATAGGTAAGGTAGCTAGAAGACAACTACTCATAACCCAATACATACTATAGGAGAGTTAAGGTAGTCACAAGCCAAATACTCATAACCCAATACAAACTCTAGGACTAAGGGTGTAGCATGCCAACCCTCTTCAAAGAAGCATTGTTCTCAATGTTGATTAACTATGGATGCTATTTTCATTTTCTTCTTCTTTCTCTTCTTTTTCTTCTTTTTCATCACTCTGTTTTTGCTTTTTCTTCTTTTTCTTCTCTTTTTTATTCCTTTTCTTTTACTTCTTTTTTTCCTTTTTTTCTTGTTCTTGTTCTTTTTTTTTCTACTTCTTGCTATTAAGATCTAATTGCCCAAAAAATATCCAAGAATTTCACTAATTTGTATCCTTGGGGTGAATTTGGTGGAAACCCTAATTTTGCACTAAATCACACAAAATAAATCCAATCAATCTAAAATGTTTGTTGAAACTTAATAATTCTCTAATAACACATCCCAAAAAAATTCAAGAATTTCTCTAATTTGTAGCATTTAGAACAAATTTGGTGCAAAAAATAATTTTGCAATAACTCCTTAAATTTTCTCCAAATGACCTCAAATCTTAACTATAGCAAGATAATTATGTTCTTGATAAACTCTTTAGAGATCAAAAATGCACTTGTAAAAAGTATATTATTGTGTTGATCCTTTACATCAACACCACATAGAGAAATTCACACCCTTCAATTTTTTTTGCAATGCACAGTAATGCATCAAGACAACCTCTCCATATGCATGCCTCAAAATTGATATTTCAAGTTCCTCCCTCTAATGTGTGCTTCCCTTTTCTAATGAATTTCATTAACTCTCTATGACTCTTCAGATAAATAATTTGGAGGTATAATTGGTGCAACATCTTGTTCCATGATCCTCATCTGGCTAACCTACCCGTGGAGCCTCCCTTGGCTCGGTTTGTTGACGTTGTTTTGTCTGAGCCTCTGTTGACACCATTTTGACTGAGCCTGACCAAACTTCTTTCCTTGCCTCTAATGGTCTTTCTTGCGATCATGTTTCCTTCCCTGCATTGTCGTCTCCCCCGCAGGGTGGTGGCTCTTTTCCCTTGGTGGCTTTGGTTGATCCGCTTCTCTCACCTCGCTCAGTGGACTTGGATTCCAAGTTTTCCTGGTCTGTTGTTTTGAGAAAGAAGAAAGGACTCACTCGATCTATCACAGCTTCGTGGCCTAGGATTAAGGGAGTCAAATTTGTCCCCTCAAATTCTGGGGTTGTCTAGTCTTTGCCTATGTTTCGATAGTTGTCTGTCAGTTGTTTCTGTGAGGTCTGGCCTCTTTTCCTAGTTCATTTTTGTGTTGAAATAGCTTCTTTTTTTGGCCCTTTGGGCTTTCTATGTAAAGGGTACAACACCCTGTAAATGTTGCTTATCTTATCAAAAACATCTTGTTCCATGATATCATTATATATCTACTAAAATCTTTCTTTGTATGAGTAATATTATAGTTATATGAACTCAAGGATTTTAAAGATGGCTTCCTTTAAACAACTGATCAACATCAAATTTTGGAACTACTCTCTCCCCCTCTACAAAAAAAGATACCATAGCACACGCAAACCACATGGAGAAAAAATGGGACAAAGACATATTAAATAGAAACACTAAAAAATTCCACTCTTGCATAGCTTATATCCCAAACTACAAAGCCCACAACCTAAGATTAATTAATGGCTTGGATATTATGATAAGAAAACATACATAAATTATATGACTATAAAATGGAGCCTACTAACTCAAGATTGGAGTTGGGTTCTTTTGTTTCTTCTTCTATTCATATTTATAGATAAATATACACCCAATAGATCATGATTCACATTTCTCACATTTTTTAAATTTGTGGAGTTGGTTGAAATGCATGTATGAATGGTGACAATGAGTGAATGATGAGCAACAATATTGGAAAATGGTCTCCAAGACCAACTAATATTAATTTATTCTAACTTATTTACAATAAACATAGTGTAATGCTTTTACTTTGAATATTAATCATATTATCAAATAATTATGCATAAGTTAAGAAAAGTGTGTTTTTCATCTACTATTTTTCAAAGGAACATCTAACTAGTACAAGTGGTGTGTCAAATTCATCTTGATCTCAAAATCCTATTTGTATCTTATCATTCCATTCCAAAATTAGTAGACATAATTCACCTCCATGAACTAATTTGGTAAGATTTATTTATAAATAAATCATCCTCCTAAAATTCAACATTCCAATCATCTCTTTCCAGTCTTAACTCTTGTTTCGCTAAAACAAATTTGACTATTATATCTAGGACCATAACAATAGTATGAAAACTAAGATATAAAATTTAAAACTTTTTGACAACTTTTACTACTACAAACACATGTTTCTCTTTAACTATATATAATTCAACTCATTATCCTTGAAACAACTCATGAATGCAATAGAAATTTTCATTTTCTCTTGTTCTTGTGGGTGAATGGTTAAGTGTGTATCTTTTATCACAAATTATATTTAATATTACTTTTGAAAATTTAGAAATATTGGCACATGAACTTTTATGATGGCTTCTTGGATTTTTTGCAAAAAAAACTTTCTTTCTCCATTTCATTTTAGTGATAAGATTATTTCATCATCATTTCAATGTTCCTTGTAAATTTGGAACAATTAAAGCATTAGTCTTCTCGAGAAATTTGAAGGAATTAACCTTTGGCTTATTGGTCTCATTCCAAATCAATATTTTTACCTTCTTTAGATACAATATGGCTTAGACGATTCAATTTATAGGATTCAATTTATTTAATTCAAAAATTGATTATTGTGGACATCTTGCAATGGTTTTTAAGAGATGTAGATCTCATTGCAACTCTTAAAAAAAATTGCAAGATGTCCACAATAATCACCTATGCTATGAGAAGACTAATATAGGTAGACAAATATCACCTTATCTTTTAAAACTTCGAAAGTTACATTAATTGCTCTTGAAAAGTATCAATAACATTGATTAGCCCAAAAGAACAAACATTTCATCAAAATATGGGTTAAACACCTCAAATCTACTCCAGTATTATCATTTTTGGAAGAGAAAAATATTGAAATTAAGAATTCTAATTTTCTATTATCAATTTGCAATTTGTGGGATATTAGATTCCAATATTGTTATTAATTTTTACCTATTATAATATAGATTCCACTATCATTACTAGTTTGTAATTATAGTAAAATATTATATTCCAATTAAAGTAGCTTTGGTATTTTCTATAAATCAAATGTCTATGACAAATTGAGGTCATGAAGTTTCCTAATTTATATTCTTTTCAAATATTTATATTCAACTAGTGAAATAGGTTGTAAGACCCTTAGTATAATAAAATGTTTGTACTCTCTTCATTTTGATTGGCAATTTCAAGGTCGAAGATTATATGCTAAAGGGATTTGTGGGATAATTATTAATTCAAGCCCTACATAGGGATATATTAGTCAAGTCTTATCTTGGAATAAATTGAATCATTTTTTAGTTGATTGAGCACTACATGAGCACTAGAAGTCAATTGAAAACATCTTTTATTTGTAGTTGTCAAAGTGTTAGAATCATATTATGATATTGAGTTATTATTGGTTTGATTGTTATTATCAGACAGTCATATGGATTCTAGTAATGTCATCATTATTTTTTGTCTACTATGACATCAAATTCTAACATTACTATAGTTGGTTTTCAATTTATGTAATTCTGGATTCATAGATTGTTATTATTAGGCCATCAAACAATTTGAGTATTAGCATCATTGTTTTTTTGTCTACCACAACATAAGATTTCAATTAAAGCATTACTACTATTATTGTCCTTGAACTAATTGTTGACAAGAATAGAGTCCGTTAAAATTTGTATTTAATATTTCCAAGAAAATATATGATTGCAAGAATTAGTACTCATAAATTTGTATATTAGAAAATTTAATATTTATTTTTTAGAATAAATATTTCTAGAATATCTTTTCTATTATGTTTAATTCCAATATTAGTTCTATATGTGTAATCAGCAATGAGAAGACAAAAGACATAGCTAAATAATGATAAAACAATATTACTTAGTCATAAAATTTGAGCTTGTAACTAAAATCCTCTAAAGAAAGTTAGAATAATAATTCTCAATCTTTAAGAAATATCAAATAAATGACAACTAGAATGAAGATTTTAAGTATAAATATTTTACTCATCTATAAATAAAAAAATATTCTTAACCTTACGATTTTTTCCTATACAACATATTGATATGATCACATAAGAGTCCCTATCTTTTCATATTTAAATGATATGATCACAGAAGAGTCCCTATCTTTTCTTATTTAAATAAAAGAAATTAATCAGATATCTCCTCTTAATTCTCTCATTACATGACAAGTTTTGAAAAAATCTTAAACTCCAAACACATGTTAAAGATTTTGTTTTTTTAAAAACGTCTTCAATCTTTTCGTATAACTAGAATACATAGTTAAGCGGACCGAAAAAGAATGCTAAACTTTCTCACATTCAAGAGTAAAAATTCCATAAATTTCCATTGACAACTAAATTGTAGTAGCTAAAATTAATAATGTCAATCGGACGAGCACGTGGTATTATTAATACATGATAGGTTTATTACTTTCTCGTAATGTGAATCTTAAAAGAAAGCTAATGATAAATCTCTTTACTTGCGTAATGTTTTGAATAAAAAATTGTTTTTCCTTCTTCAGTCAATGCTTTCGTACTATGACATTTTTTCCCAATAATAATGTAGGGTTCAGTTTATTATTATAAACTTCCAGTTTTCTTATTATTGTAAAGAGTTATCTAATTAAAATTTCAGTTTATATGAGATTTTATTGGTTAGAATACAATTTGGGGAAGCATCATGATATTAAGTTATTTAAAAGAATTTAAAATATGGAGAATTATTCTTGTTCTAGAATGATAATGAAAGAGGGGTCAAATTTAAAGAATAATATATCAATAAAAAATAATCATAAATAGAACACTAATTTGTCAAAATGTCCAAACGAATAAAAAATATGTAAAAAAATCAGAATTGTCATATAAATAAAACAAATTGATCAAGCAAAAACATACTATGTTAAACTTGAAACAATAAAAAAAAGCTTATATAAGAGATCAAATTAAGAGGAAAGCAAAGATATTAATTGTCTAGTTGAAACCTACATTTAAATAAACAAAAACAGATGAATCCAAAAAAAAAAATTATCTAAATTGTGAAAAATCATTCCAAATGTCGTAAAAGTTATTAAAATATTTCCTTTCATTTCAAACAAGAAAAACACTCTTCAAACCCTTTATAAAGCACATTCTCTAAACCACTCTTATAACTCATTCACAGAAGGCAAGTGTTGTCCTCTTATTGTTCGTCAATTTGGAGGTCAAATTCAAGTCTCGGACGCATTATTTTTGTTGCGTAAAGTCAATTTGCCTGTTTATTTGATTTTTGTTTTAATAGGAGATTAGGTTACATGGAAGACAATACTGTTTATTTGAATTTTCTTTTAACAGGAAATTAGGTTATATAGAAGACAGTACTGTTTATTTGATATTAGGTATTTAATGTCATATAGTATTTGATTTTTGTTTTAATAGGAAGTTAGGTTACATAGAAAGCAGTACTGTTTATTTGATATTAGGCATTTAAGAGCATATAGAAAACAATATTTTTTTATGGTTTAATTTGGCTTCACAATGCAGGTAAATCAAGCCTTTAATTTCTTAAAAACAATCATTTGACGGACTCATTAATAACTGCAAAGTATTACTCAACTAAGAGAAAAAAAATGCATCATACAAATGAAGATGAAGCTAAATTACAATTTCTCATTTCCTCATTTTTTTCAACACAAAAATCTTGATATTTTAGGGATTTTACTAGGGCAAAATGGCCTGATACTTATTTTTTGTAATATTCCATTTTAAAAAATTAAAAACATAACAAAGCCTAGCTCACAATCATAATAGTTTGCACAAAGGGAATACTGCCAATATCAAATCCTGGTATTTTTGTAGGGATTTGCACAATTAAACATAAATATGAAATCCTCATTACGTCTTGATGAAATGAACCCAAAAAATACAATTAACAGGTTATTCTCTAATCAAATATAATGTTTAGAATTTAGCTCAGAAATGACCAAACTAATCCTCTGTTGTGGTTGCTGATTTGTCCCAAAATCTCCAGAGATCAATTTCTTAATGAACCGCCTTTTTCTGCCTTTGGAGCTCCTCAAAATGTCTAATATTTGCCCTTAGAATGCCACGGCCAGTTATTAGTTGAAAGATTTTTTTAATTTGAACTGAAATTAATCAAATCTACATAATGGTGGTCTCGGTGTGAAATCACTCTAAGGAATTGTGGGTTTTCATCCTACAATTCCAAACCTAGAGTGTTTTCATCCTTGAGCTAATTGAAACGAATTTCCATGCTCTACAAGGAGTAGAAATCAGATAACAAAAAAAATTTCTCAATATGCCTCCTCCTCGCTTGGCCTCTCTTAATTATTTTTTCCTCCAAGAGTCGTAACTCTTGGAATGCCCCTTGATTGATATTATTAAAAATAAACTATGATTATAATTACATTTTATTACTTAACCCTTCCTTGAGGCTGGTAATCGCATTTTCCTTGTATTAAGGACCCGCCAGGTATATTGCCAAGAGCTTCACGTAATGGGTTTCCTTTCAATCATTTTTTCTCGAGAGTGTTGGGCATGCTCCCTCAAAGCCTGTAGCGATTATATTATCCTCGGTATTTGGAAGCTGCATAGGTTCAACATGCGATGTCCCAAACACATTCAAGCTTTGCATGGCTGGTCTCCACTGTGATACACTCATTAGAGGCAATTGAAAACGTAATGTATTCTGACATTTAAATCTACATCTCATTCAAATTGAATTCATACTTCAAGCTAGGAAGTGGTAAATAACAATAGTGGGTTTCCTATGATGTACTGATATATGAATAATCACAAAGGCAAAGACTTAAAATATTTGAAATATGATTCCATAATCACATTCAGTAGGGTATTCTGGTGAATTGTCAAAAAACAAAAACTGGGATGCAACATACCAATTAAACCTCATGATCTCTTTGAATGTTTTAAACAATAGGTTCTTGAATATTTAACGGTTGAATTTGAAGCCAAAATCATCCCATTGTATTCTGAGGGATTCAACTATTATATTCATATTGATTAAAATTTGATATACACCCATCTGAACAGAAAAATAATACATGACTTTTGGCTTGAAATTATTTCAGGCCATTGAATATTTTCAATCAATTTTGCTGAGTACAGAAACATGGTACTTTTGACCCCACAAATGGATAATAAAGTGCAAGCTGTCTAGGAGATTTTCATTTTAGACTGACAAAAAGACAATTCATCAGGTGAAATCTTCCACATAAACATTCAATAAAATATATTTCACAGACCAAGGGAAGCTGGCTTGGAGATTTTCAGTTTTAAATTTAACATTCAGTTGATATCTTCCACAGAAACATTTGAGAACATATATTTGAAAGACCCAACCATTATTTGTTACAATACTTGGAATGCTTCAAAGATTTTGAGTATGATATGATATAAGAAAATAAGTACAATATGAAGACCTTGAAAAATTAAAGCTTGTCAACCCTCTTCACCAAATTCCTTAGTAAACCGCTCATGCACTACAAGGTCACCCTTGCTAACAGTTGGTCTTTGCCTTGCAAGAACCTTATCAAAGTCTGTCTTTGTAATCGGAGGGGGCAGAATCTGTAGACACAAGATCATTTAATGGAAGCAAAGGAGCAAAAGGCATTCTTTGCAAAATCCAAAAATAAAGAGGAGATGCAGTAGGCAAAGTCAATACAAGACAATGACCAGCTTTTTATCAAAAAAATCACACAGATTTTGAGGCAATACCTTTGATGCTTGACCGTCAACTGCAAGTTCCTGCATCGTAGTTTGCACAGCCCCAGATTGCCTGGGACCACATGGCATCCACATCTCTCCATCTTGAGTAGATACTTTTCTGAAGAACATAGCATCTTGAGTCTTACGAACAGGTTCAAATAATACGTCTTTCACCTGCCACCATGATTCTTTGAGAACATTTCCGCAATGAAGTATGTTATAAACTGATTTAGCACTCCATCTGAACATGTCAGATGTTTCTCCTCATTTTTCTAAATTTCCTTAGGAACTTATCTGTGTACAGAATAACCAGACATAAGATCTACTTACACAAACAGAAATATCAGAACCAGAGAAGCCATCTGTTCTGCTTGCTAGTTCCTCAAAGTCGCTCTCTGTTAGATTATTAGGTGTATCACCTAAATGAACCTGTTTATATCTCATAATAAAACATAAACAAAATGTCCAAAATCACAACCAAATAAATTAAAAAATAATATTATAAACACACAAATTTTTATGTTGTTTACCATTCACTTTTTCAACAATCAAGTCTCAACATTATCTGATGCTGCCATTTAAAAAGGAAACAAAAAATGGTTGGGGCATCCTGCACCTTGAACATATGCTGCCTTGCCTTCAGATCAGGTAGAGGAATATAGATTCGTTTGTCAAAACGTCTCCTAATAGCCTGCAACCAAATTACCCATGAGATACAAGCTCTTTGAAGCACGACTGTTGCAAAACATCTAATTAGGAAATAAAATAAGTCCCTTATTAATCCTCAATAAAGACAACCAGTTTGCATATGTAAGCCTTGTAAGAGTGCATACCTGATCCAGAGCATATGGAGTGTTTGTAGCTGCCAACACAAGAACTTTCTGGTCATTATGTCCTACACCCTACATAAAATAACAGAGATAGATATTATTGCAGAATAAAATCTCCAGCAAGGGATATGACACATTGTTTAGTATGAGGAAAATTGTACTTAGAGTTGAATCAGATCCAATCACACTCATAGAAACAACAAAATGCTAGGTTATTTTTATAAAAAACATATAAATCAACCAAAACATTGGAAAAAGAACAGTATTCATGAAAACAGTGCCAAAAGATACCAAAAAATTGGAATCCATTTTGTAAATAAGTATGCAAACTGAGTACATCATCCAATTATGTAAATAGATTCAGAGTATTGTTTGTTTTGATTCTAGTTTCTTATTCTAGGAATGCTATAAATTCATTGACATTTATTCCACCTTATGCTCTCCAATGTGCTTCCCTTGTAGTCATCTGGGGTTGCATCCCTCCCTTTCTTGTATTATCAGAACTCCCTCACCCAACTTTCCATACTCATATCCTATTCTTCTAGGGTGCAGGAATCCTTGAAAAGATGATTGCTGAGGAACATTTTGTAGTTGGGTGCATTTCACAATTTGCATAATGTATGCACACCAATAAGTATTAAGTTTCCCATCCCAATCTACAATAATTAATTCCATTGCATTGCTCTAAGGTGGAAAAGAGGTCAACAGAGATTCAGCTTGAAAATGAGAAACGGGCAATTGGATTTGCCTAATACTGCTTAAGATCACTGCAACAAAGAATGAGCACTTGCTTTCTTTCCCAGACCTGACAAAGGGCCCTGATTAATGGAGATGAGATTAGAAATGAGAATCCTACAGAGAATTACACATAAACTGCATATTTTATAGCTTATGTACTTACTATTTAGGCCTTATGGCAAAGCCAAAGTAAATCTATTTGCTTCCACATTGGTTTTGAATCAAGATAAACATGTTGTTTCCAACTCTTCTTAAAAAATCCTCTTCAGTTTTTAATCTAATGAAGGCCTTGCATAATTCATGATGATGAAATCTTGCTTGACTATGCCGTTGGCACAAGGTATTAATACTTGGCACAGATCATAATATGATTAATGATGACAAAAAACATTAAGTTTCAGCAATAATTACAATTGCATGTATACTTTTCAAGGATAACTTGAGTTCAAAATAACAACAAACATAGCTCAAATTATAATATATTACAGAGTAAAAACTAAAAAAACATCAGTATAAGCGTAAAACAAGTATCCAAGTACATTTAACCAAAATTACTCAATCAGATCAGCACAATAATGCATAAAAGGTAAAAAATTAGGACACTTCATCTGTAAAAGAAACCATGGACATATGCAAAATCTAACTTTTAATGGATTACACTAACAATTGTTGTTTCAAATTCATTGGCCTTTGTTCCAGCTCTTTCAGTATGTGGCTTATTTGTCAAATATAAGTGTCAATCCTAAGAGGAATTGAATCTCCCTTTCCAAGAATCAAAATAATAATGTGCACTGGATAATCAATTTCATTCATACCTGCATTTGTACTAAAAGTTCTGTTTTTATTCGTCTTGAAGCCTCACTTTCATTACCTTCCCCACGTTGTCCACACAAAGAATCAATTTCATCAACAAAAATAATTGAAGGAGCAGATTCCCGAGCCATTTGAAATAGATTGGAAACAAGCTTCTCACTTTCACCCATCCATTTTGAAACAAGGTCTGAGGAAGATATACTGCAAAATTTACAGTATAAAATATTAATATCAGAGATGAGTTATACAAAATGTTCAAAAATCATATAAGAGCTTGCTCAAAGACATTAAAATCTTCTGCTATCAAAGATTGATGTGAGTAAATGTCTTTACAAACACAAATGCTGTTTACATAGTAACAATTTTGATGTTATCTTCATGTATATGGACCTAGGGATTATCTTTAGCACTATGAATTAGGCCAGAGACATGGTATCTTCCATGAGTGAGTAATGTTAACTAATATAAATACATCATAGGGAACATTAAAATTGAAACAGAGGCTGTCATGATTCATTCAAACAGGTATAGAACAAGAACACCTACATTCACCAATTGTATCTTTTGGGTAAAGAATTCATTTACCTAGATTTTTCTCTTTGTCTATGACTTGCAACTAAAATTGACCTGATGTTTACTCAAGAATTATCTTTAGGTAGCAATATTATTCATTAGTCAATTAACTCGTTTGATGTGAGTGGTAAATATTCTTGGTGTGAAAAAGGTAAATCACCTAATTAATTATTATTAGGTCCTTATTCACACGAGCAAGCTTAAGCTTACTTAGGTCATGTGATTTTTTTGTCTCAAGTCATAGGATTATGACACATGTCATGATTTAATTATACCTCATCTAGGGTTTCATACATCAAGTTATGACAAGGATTTCATTGTATATTGTAATCAATAATCTTTTTGCATCTAATGAAATCTCAAGCTTCATAGAAAATCAGTTGATTTTCTCTTATGTGATAGGGTGTTTCAATTGTAGGTGATCATTAGGGTGATGCGGAGTTCAATCATCACCTCCAACATGGTATCAAAGCTCCAAGTCTACAATTCCTTTTCCTTTTTTTAAGAGATTCGGCCTCGAACTTTCAAACAATGCATCTTGGAGCAAAATGGAGATCACTCACGTCCAAAAGGCATCAAAACCCTAAGATCGCTTGTCTAAACACCAAAATTGATATTTGAAAAAACCAAGGCAAATCTTTTTGGGTCTTAAAATTTTCGCCTTAAAAATCTACGTGTTCAATCAAAAATCTGGTTTACACAACAATCACACTTTGGAAAATTCAAGACTTTTTGTTTTTGCAAGTATGAGAGGGTACACCAAAGTTGCGATCAATTTGATTTTCCTGATGGTGTTTGGAATATTTTTGGCAAATTTTAAAGCTATCGACAGTTAGCAAAACAAGAAAGGAGGACAAAGTTTGAAGGAATTTCAATATAGTCTAGGATTTTCTTGCAACGCTTGGTCCTATGGGGCCCTAGCCCCTAGTCACATTCAGACCAAAGGGGGCTGTAGACCCAAACAACTGCGCCACCATAGAGCTTCACCTATGATCCAACGCCACCAACACCTTTTGCCCTTTCCATCACCAATGCCTTGCCAAGGGGGCAGTTCCATTATTCCACTACCCAATTTAGTGACACCAACTTGCCGCACTAAATTGGAAAGCTCAGCCTGGAAACTATCACCCATCCTATAGTGCCACCAACTTGCTGCCCAAGGACCACCAACTAGGGCCCCCAGCCCTCTTTTCATGTCCTAAAGAAGTTTTTTTTTTACATAACTTGGACATATGGTATCAAATTTCCAAAATCTAAGTCATTGTAAAGCTAGTTCCAAGCACTTTCCAATGGTGCTTGTATTTCTTTTAGATTTTGCTTCTAATGAATTTTATTGCCTATTGAAATTCGATCACCTCTTTTGGCTTCTAAGTTCGTATCTCTGTCAATTTCTCTAATTTTGTGATTCTTGCAACATTGGAAAGGAATTGATAGGCTCTTCACAACCATAAATGCACTTTTCTAGAATCTACTCCAAGTATCTTTAATTCAGCTTGTCGCTAGTTTGCATTATGGTTGATTACTTAGGCATTTTGGCACCTGGAAAAGTTTTGTTTTCTTGGGATGACTTCATTTCAACTAATTGATATGTATTGAGATTATTGGTCTCTAATTTATTATTTGAGAAGAGTATCATCGGATTTTTTATTCATCCTTTTATGGTAATCCTAAATAAGGATAATTACGAGTCTTGGCAAAATGGCAGCTTGACACCTCTCAAGTGTCTTAATCTTTTGCCTTACCTTTATGGGCTCATTGTCATGCCCCCGCCATGATCAACACTAAAGTATTAAAAATATAAAAAAAGATTATTAACAATTAAATATTATTATAATTATAATTATTATAATATAATAATATAAAATATACATATAGAACTAATATAAAAATAAATATGTTAAAATAAGAAAACATATAAAATATTAATATAAAATATCAGCAGCAGCGAATATGATAAAGAGCATGACTAAAAGGCAGGGATCAAATAAGGGCAATGGTAAGCAATGATTACATGTTGTAATAGACAGTGATTAAGATGTCATATAATAAGTAGCTATTAACGATAAAAGGAAAGCAATGAAATTATATATGGGCAGCGGATATAGATAAGGCATTGGAAACTTATATTAGTTATATAAGAGCAGCGATTATATTTCAAAAAGAGGCAGTGACTGTATTTATAGAAGGCAGCAATTAAAGTGATTAAGTTAAAAGGCAGCGTTTAAGAATGAAGGGGTGCATCTTTGTAAAGGATACAATTGTAATAAAGGGGTGTGACTATTCACCCCACCATGAAGGGTATATAAGGAGGCATCATTTGTAAAAGGCAGATATCATGGAGGGAAAATAAAGGAGAAATCTGGAAGATATTTCTGAGTATAGCAGCAGATATAATCATGAAAGGGAATATCAAATGGGGGAATCAATTAGAAATCTGAATAAAACAGCAGATTGAAAGAAATGGATTATCATTTGGAACTTGAGCAGATATCAAGAAGTATGTATGAGGAAGAAGATAGTTCAATGAGAGATATATGATGGCAAATCATAAACAAATAAATATATATATATATATATATATGCAATAATGATGCTTGCAACAATTATTAATCCTTATTAGTAATTATTCATTTGATTTAATCTATTTGTTTCTCTTTAAGCAAAATCTTTTGAATATTAGAAACAGATCAAACAGCAAGGCAATTGGAGCAGATCAAGCATAATTATCTGCACTCAGCAGACAAGGGCAGAAGTCAACAATTGTTAATATATTTGCATCATAGAATATAGCAGTCTTATATTTTAGCAAGTATTGTGGTATGCACTATTATGATTATTATGAATGATGATATGTTTGTTAATGTATAATCTCTATGAATTTGAATATATTTAATGTTTGTAATTCTCATCAAGCAACCATAAGGAGGAGTGAGGGAAATACCAGTAGGGTGAGCAGATACTAGATTTTTTTCTAAGTAGGCCACTCCAAGATGGCCACTTGGAGCCAAGGGGGTGGGTATCTGCCCTTGGGCTAAGAAAGGAGAATCTACAGGCCTCCTATTGTAGCTTTTTCCCAATCTCTACATGGATTGGTTGTTAGGATGGATTCAAGTAGTTTCAATCATATGAAGGATGGATAAGGTAGCATGGATAGGGAAAGCAAATACAAGTTTATCCGCTAAGTATGCCACCCCATGTTGGATGCCCGCATGTCTGCCACTTGGGGCCAAGAGGGATGGTATATCCACTCTTGGGCTTAGCATGGATAACTTTGGGCAGACTTATCATGTTTCTCATCCAAGTCCTATTATGATTAAACTTCCACTATGCATTATGGATATTGTGTAGTTTATATAATTTGTAGTTATGTAATTCTACATGGTTTAAATAGATAAGGCATTTATTATATATGTTTTGATCATATGAATTATATTTTCAAATATTTTCTAACATGATTGCAGGACCTAAACCAAGATTTATCTTGCTTAAAGCATTTAATTGTTAAGTTATACTTATAACCCTAACTACATTAAACTTGTGATTCTAGGGCAAGATTTGGGACAATCCCAAAAAGGGGACATTACACTCATAGTTGCAAAACTCGCCAAATTGAAAAACTTTCAAGCCCAAAAAACACGACTCGACAAAAAACTTGACAACTTAAAAAATTGATTAAATTTCATTAAAAAATACGTTCTTTTTGCAAAATTCACTGATAAGATGCATCCAATGAATCAATAAATGAGTACATAAAAGAAACAAGTTGAGTCTAGTTGTATTTGATTGATTTGAAAGCAAATTGGTACAAAATGGCATCCTCATGTGGAATGCGCTGATACTGATAGTCTGAAACAAAATGAAAATAGCAAATTGTTTTTGTAAAATTGAAAGTAAATACTGCATTAATATATTTTACAAATTTGCATCTTCCTCTTCCTATGTCTAGTGAAAACTAGCAGGAGGTAGAACTAGACAATATTATAGATGAAGACTTGTAGGCAAACTTGGAAACTTGGACTTGAAGAGTACCTAGAAAATCAAATGAAACAAAAATGCCTTTTTAGCGGCCACGAGAGACCTTTTTTTTAGACGGGCGGGTTTTTTTTGCGGACTCGTCGATTTTTTTTCTGCAGACTCGTCGAGTTTTTTCTGCAGAAACTCGCCAAAAACTTGGTGATTTTTTCTCCTTTATTTGGCAAGCAATTTTGGAGAGTAAATGCAGGAAAAACTCACCGTAAAAAAAAACCCAGGAGTTTTTTAAAACTTGCAAATCACTCAGAGAGTTTTTCAACTATGATTACACTCATACATAAGCCAAAGTAATAATATTGATCGTGTTGTAGGATTAATTTGTTCAATGTTGATCATAACACTGTGTGCCATATCGGATCTTGATTGCCCACATGCACTTTGGACCAGGATTTGGGAGATCTTTGGAGACCATCATATCTCTCCATTCCCAAACAATCTTACTACAAATTGCCTCATTCCCCTTGATGATGCAAATAATATACGCCTTGATGATGCAGATGATATAACTTTTGATGATGATGCTTTAGAGGAGTTATGAGCATATATCAGGTCTTGCATGCTTTGGTGATACAAAGACTCCTCTTTTTGCGTCTTCTCTTATTGAGATCACATCTTCATCTTTTGTTGTTCCTAAAGAAATTAGTATCACTACATCCACAGCCCCTATTGATTCAGTGCAGCAAAACATTGGTCATCTTCCAAATATAACTTGGAATTCCTATCTATCAAACATATCGTCCTTGTCTGTGGAATCTCACATTACTGATGTGGAGTACTCATTGGAGGATGTGCATTATCTCTTTGATGATAGTGATTTCATCTCATCTTTAACGTTTCTGGAAGCAATTCAAATATTTCTCTCTTGGTTCCACTTCTTTGATTAGGCATTCAGTTCCTATTTTGGAGGAGACATCTTTTTCCAACATGAAGCCACCAAAGTTGCATTTAGAGGCACACATTTGGATTTAAATTCCATGTTCATTCATGTTATGAGAATGGCTTTTACAATCACCAATGGATCTATTTCTTCCCCAAGGGAGAAATGGCGTTTGCAAGGAATGGATCGTTTTTTATCTTTAGGCACTCCTCCTTGGCACAAGAGATACTTCTTTATGGGAGGGATTCATAGTCTCATCTTTTCTCTCCTATTGAAAGGCTATAAATTTACATTTTCGACAGAAGTAGTACTTCGGGGTTCATGTTGAGTCTTCCTTTCTTGCATCACATGTACATGTTAGTTTACATTTTTTTCTCTCTTTTGAAGAGGAGTCTTTTTCCCATGAGGTTTTATCCTTTTCTCCGATTGAGAGAGATTTATTTGTCTATACATGGGTATCTCATTAGGCTTTGTAGAAAGGACCCATCCATGCACCCATGCATTCATCATCAATGTGTCTTTGCATTTCATCATACTCACTAAGTTGCACTTAAGCGGGGTGTTCGTAAGAAAAAGGTAAATCACCTAATTAATTATCATTATGTCTATATTCACTCTAGCATGTTTAAGCTTACTTAAGCAATGTGTTTTTTTTTGCCTCATGTCATAAGATTAGGACACATGCCATGATCTAATTATATTCTCATCTAGGGTGTCATCCTCGTCTTATAACAAAGGTTTCATTGTACATTGTAATCAATAATTTTTTAACATCTAATGAAATCTTAGGCTTCATACCAAATCAATTGCATTTTTTTGTGTGATAGGGCGTTTTGATTGCAAGTGATTCTTGAGGTGCTATGAGAGTTCAATCATCAACTCCAACAAATATAATGTGGTGCACAAATTTGCAGTAATGTTTTAATCCTCCAATGGATTTCAAGATGCACATGCATAGTTAAAAAGACACCTATGCACTAAATTACCAAAGAAAGAATGATCTTGCATCAATCTCTTTAGAAAATATATATTGGTGTGCTTGGGAACAGGGAGGGTCAATGGTAACCTTCCAGTTGTGTTGCAGGCAACAACATTCTACCATCTTTAAGTTCTTTGCTTCTAATGATAGTAACAACAGCATTTCTCAGTTCATGATGTGAGTGCAACACCATTCTAGTATCGGGATTTATCTTAGGGTGTCACGATTACAGCACTAAGTCAGCCATATGTGCCAAAAAAAATCTTTAAGCTGCTCACAACACTAACCGATAAGCTATCCATCTATTACCAGCAATGTTGATGATGATAATATTAACATGGGTTTCATGATAGCAAATACTTTTGGAAAATTTTATTGATACGCAAGATATATAGGACTAGTCTGTTCATTTTTAGTGCACATCATAGCCCTTGTAAAACCTTGCATCATCCAGTTATTCAGTCAACTTCTGAAATAATGAAGAAGCAACATTGGGAACCAACAATACCAAAAGTACTTTTAGTAGAAACTTCTAAAACAAATACCATATAATATGTACATTTGAATGGGCAATTATAAACAGGTATCAAGACTACCATCTACAGAATCGAGTGAAAAAGCATGAACATGCCTCCAAGCGATGTTGTGTCTACAGAAGATGTATTACGTTGGAGAGGATCTATGTACTTTGGCAAATTTACTTTAATATTGAGGACATTACATGTATTATGGAGGGTTGAATACCCCCTTAATGATTTCAGTGCAGTGAGCTTACATGGTTGACTCCCCTCTCCATCAAGTTACAATTGTTCTGATGGTTCAATCCCGAAGTAAACTCGCATTCAGGGATGGGAACCCTGTCTCCATACCCTATTTCAAAATGGCACCACCATCCACATTCAATAACCACATCCCATGTCTCCAGATGACCATATTATTTTGAAATTTAGTTATTTTATGATAACGTATATTGCTCCAATGTTTACTGTTGTAAAATGCCACATTGTAGATTTCCTGCATCAGGATCCCTGCACCATTTTTAAATCGGACTCCAGAGCAGAATAGACCAATTGTTTGGCTATCCTACATTCATTTTTTCCCACTGCATCCGTGTGTTCTGTATGGTTACTTGTTGGTTGGGAGGGCACTTTACTCATGTTTCTACTCCCCAATATCTCACATGCATAAACAGCATGCCAATTACATAGGTTAGTAGTTTCTGATTTTTGTTAATGAAAACACATTCATACAACAGATGATGAACGTGTGGCTAATGTTAAAGTGTGTTTTTCTTCCTAAAAAAGCTGCACAATCTATGGATAACAAGTCATCACCTGTAAATCTATAGACCACATGGTAATCACACTGTAATGTCACACACAATCAAGAAACTTAACGTAAGTAATCCTCTACCAACCATTCAAGGAAAGCCTCAAACTATCATGGACAAACACCTTTATATGCTTAGTATGGTACTTTATTGTGGTCATTATATGTCATTATATTTAACATTTTACGTGTCATTCAAAGGTGGCTCTTGCAGTTTTGTAACTCTTGCATAATCCATTCAGAATGAGAGCTGGCAAAGGTCAACTAAATGGAAGAAGAAAACCTCTATAAAAGAGCTAGGCTCCCACATTGCATATCCACCATTGTTAGGATTATAGAGCTCAGTCCCATTTTTCAAGCATATTTTATGTCGAGAGAACTGGTAATAACTATAAATCATGAAAGTCGACAAGCAAAAATATTTCTCAATCCACAAGCAAGCTTTCCAGTGCAACAGTTGTCATGCTAGCAACCTCCTCTTCTCTGGATTTTGATCTTCATTGAGATGTACTTCCCTCACATGGCTCTCTACTTGTACTTAGATCTTATGATTTCAGGTCTTAGCATTTTTGGTTTACCCTCTCCTGCTTTGTTTTCTTTGCTTTAGGCTTTTAGCTTTTACTTTTAGTGTTTAGTTACTTTCATAACCTAGGGTCCTTGTACCGTACATAGTCCTTGATATTATCCTCCATCTAAATCATGGGTTTCTGATCATTCTCCTACAGTGTGCTACTCCAACAGAACAAGTTCTCCTCAGCAGATCGCATTACCTTTTGCCAGAAAAATTGTGACCCTTTGCAGATTGCATAAGAACCATGATTACCCTTTTCCAACAATAAGGTAACTTGCCCATCAACTTGCACTTACCAACATCATTATAACAAATCCATCTTTCTTGATAACAAGAGATCCAAAAAGCATGTGAAACAAGGGAAATTGATTGCAGAGCCAAAAAGACAACAATAATCCACACTTCAAAATGCAGCTCCAGATAAATTTATCATTTTTTCTTTCAAAGAGTTCTAATTTTTTCTTCACTTTGTTTTGTGCACCAAACTTTCTGACCAAATGTCACTTAATGATCTTAGAGTAATGACTTCAACGGTTGCCTCACAATCTCCACTAATTATATCTATTTCAATGGTCCAGTCCTGCAGTAATAGAAAATTTGTTCTATTTTTCTATGCTACATGGTTCTCAAGTTCTCCATTATTGATTTGTCGTCTTGCAGTCTCCTGTGCATTGAATTTACATTTCATAGACTCAACACTTCTGGCCAATAGTTGCATCATATGCTTGGAAACATGGTATGCAACATAGTTGGCAGACTCAGACTCGGCAAAAACTCGGCAGACCCAAAATTTGTGACTCGGCAACTTTAAAATGGCTTAAATTTCTTTAAAAACACTTTTTTTTGCAAAATTCGATGACAATGTATCCAATGAGTTCATAAAAAATTACAAAAGTGTTTTCTATTAAATTTGATCCATTTGAATACAAAATTGCACCATAATGCAATCCTGATACAATAGTTAGCTAACAACTATTATGAATTTATGATGATTGCCTTTGAACATCATCATCATAATTCATAACTTGCATATTACAACATTTTACATCTTCCTCTTCCCTGGTCTAGTGAAAACTTGGGGTGAGGTTCTACCAATAGCATTTGAATCTTTGATCATCATTTTGATCATGACATTATTATAGTGATAAAATTAGTTGTCTAAGTTGTTGATTCTGGTCTCCACTTCCAAACACTCTCATTGTAATCAAATTTCTTATATAACAAGAGATCCCAATAACTAGTGGGGGTTTGGGAGTGGAGAACCCAATGGGGTTGAGGGGCAACGGCCCTCATGAGAATCTGGGGGCAATGCGCCCAACAGGGTCGAGGGGCAGCACCCCTCATGGGGGTTTGGGGGCAATGCCTCCAACGGGGTCAAGGGGCAATACCTCTTGTGGGGTCTAGGGGCAATGCCTCCAACAAGGTCAAGGGAGAATGCCCCTCGCAAGATCCAGGGGCAGAACCCCTGGCACATTCCCTGTTGCAATATAAGGCAAGGTTGAGGGGTAAAGCCCCACCACTAAGCCCAAATTAAGCTCTTTGAAACCACCCAAAACTTCATGAAGCACACCATTTTGCAATCAGCTCAAATTTGCTCAAGTGTTGTGTGAGGAAGTGTTGGGGGCATTCATGCATTTATAGGGAAAAATCACAACTTTTTTTACTATTTTTTCTGCATTTGTTGTATTTTTTTTAGTTTTGCATTTTTAATGCGTCTAGTGTCTTTTTATCGGGCTCGACAAGTTTCTGGTGAGTACTTGGCAAAAACTCGGCAAGTTTTCTAGCAAGTCAACATGGGAAAAACTCGTTTTGCAAAAAACTTGGCAAGTACTCACCGAGTCTGCCAACTGTGGTATGCAAAATGAGACATTGCATTTTGCTCTCATTTCATTAAACTGGGATGTTTTCACAATATATGTTTACATTTTCTCAACCTAAAAATGTGCACAAATGTGGGTATTATAGTGAGGATACTAACAGTCATTGCTGGGTATTACATTGTACAATGACTAAAGCCCTCGTTAACATTCCCTCTTTCAATTATTAGTGTTATAATCTGCATAATTGGACAAACCCAATTCTAATGGCCTGAAATATGTAGTTGCCCTGCTGATGATGTTAATTGTGTTTGCTTTCTTGTTCAAAGGTACCTCAAAAGTAATATTCAAACAATTGTACTTTCCAACAACCTATAATGTCCCCACTATTGGAGTGACCTCTTGGTGGTCATATTCTAGCCCATCCAACATTCCTGTGGGTTAGAGGGCATAATAAGGGGATGATAAGGAATAAGATTGTCTAGAAAAGTTAGAAGATGTTTCTAGAAGAACTAGAATCTTCTAGAAAGGTTAGAAGATGTTTCTAGAAGAACTAGAATCTTCTAGAAGAGTTAAAAAATGAATCTTCTAGAAAGGTTACTAGATATTTCTAGAAGAACTAGACTCTTCTAGAAGGGCCATAACCTTCTAGAAACTAGACCCTAGGGCCGCCTTGCCTTAAGGTCTTATTTAAAGGAGGCTAGGGTAAAGGGGAGGACATGCTTAGTTTATGCTTGGTTATTATTTTCTCTTGGAGAATTCTGGGAAGCTTTGGCTTTCAATAGGTTAGAGGATGGAAACCCTCGAGCTTGGAGGTAGTGGATGAAAACCCATTGTTTGTTGGAGATATCATTCAGGTGTCTCACTTTGTGCCTCAGATTCATCCTTCTGATTATCCAATCCAACTGTAAGTTCTGTGATTACGATTGGATATGTTCTGTTGTTATTCTACTGAAGATTTGAAGGATTTGAAGGCAATATTCATATGTAATTTCAGATCTTTATTCTAAAATTGTTATTAAATGTTTTCATTGAAATTTGTTTGCAAGTTATTGGGTAAAATGTAAAATCTGTTTGCAAGCAAATTGTATGTTAAAACTTTCTATGGAGAAAATTGGGAAAAATTGGGGGTTTTGAGTCAGATCGAGTTTGGCTCATTACACAACCAATGCAGACTACATTTGTGCATGGTATGATAGTAAGATAAAAGAACAAGGATACATATCCTCTCAACTGCTTGGGATTTTTTGAAAAATTTATACATTTTAAAGAGCATAATTATATCCAAAATATCATTAACATTAGGCATGGAATATTCGGTAACATTTCATGAGTCCATATAATTGGGTTGTGGTCTCTCACTTAGGTGCTTACTGTAATGCCCAGGCCCATAGTGAGATTTGCAAACAAGCCAAGTTTGAATGAAAGAAAGATGAAAAGGAGACAGACATGGAGAAAAAGAAACTTACATCTCCAAAAAAGAATCCGAACCATTGCTGATGTTTCTAATCAGCAACAAAATTGGATAGGATGATGTAAAATGGTTCCTTATTCACTGTAATCAAATGAGATTTTTTTCCATTTGCCTATCCCAGGAAATAGCTGTCTCCTTTATGAAATGTCCAACTATTGAGAACTTCTGGTCAGATCAGCAATGACTGGAAAGAAAGGGCTGCTGTGCAGATCAGTTCATTGGGATTGATAAACATATTCCCAGTCATAGTTGTACTAATTATAGATTGCCAATGGCTGACCAACAGGCACTTACTATATGATTAATCTAATTGACAATAAAAGAATCAAGGATTGGCAGTGTAAGCTTTCAATTATTTAGTTTATGTTCAGATGTCTTTATCCATCTTTGTGTCTTTCATCCAAAGAGTGGTGTTTTAAATGCATCTGGTTTGTCTAAATCAATGTTAATGGGAGACATGTCTCCTACCCCCTGAGACGCATCTCAGGTACATAGACACGTCTCCGATACTAGAAATGCCTCCTGAGATGCCTCCAACAGCGCAGAGACGCAGCTGAAGACTCCCAACATCTCCTGAAGTCTCCCGCTCATGAAAGTGACGTCTCCTGCCATCTCCTGCGCGTCTCCCGCCGTTTAAAAGCCAAAACAAAAAAAAAAATGAAAAGTAATGAAAAAAATGCAATTTTAACATAGGTATCGGCCAAATAAAGTCTCAACGCAAGTCAAAGTTGCTTGATTTGAGCCATACGACTGCAGGAAAGGGCAATTTTTTTTTGTGGAGGGCAAACATTGCAGCTGATAAGTTACATTCTGATTCCCAACTTCGTTTTCCCTTTGCTATTAGTATTTGTTTTCTTTTCAGTTTGCATGCTTCCTCATTTTGCAAATGTCGATTTACCATTGCATTGCCATCAACTGTTGCTACCATATTATAATACGTAGCAGATTCTGAAGCATACATTAGAGTCTAGAGACTGCACTTTTCTTAATCATGGAGGTCTATATCGAGATCTTTCTCAAAATCATTAACCACTCATTTCAAAAAGCATGGTTGTCCTCCCACAATGAATATCAGAATAATATATATGCAATCCAAAAATGAACATTAGTAGAAGTCTAGACGCTGAAATTCTGAATACACACTGCTTATTCAGAATTTCAGTGTGTATTCAGAATTTCAGTGTCTTTATTCAGAATTTCAGTGTGTATTCAGAATTTCAGAATTTCAGTGTCTTTACTCTTAAAGACACTGAAATTCTGAATAACCAGTGTGTATTCAGAATTTCAGTGTCTAGACTTCTACTAATGTTCATTTTTGGATTGCATATATATTATTCTGATATTCATTGTGGGAGGGCAACCATTTTATATTTATAAGGCTTCATTGGTTTATGGAAAAGTTACTTTCAGGTTCTCACATTCCATCTTCCTTTCTCTATGCAAGATGGTCTCTAATTCTCTCTATTTGCAGCATACAAAAAATTATCATCCCTTCATCTTTTCAAGTAAAACGTCCTGCTTGCCTATCTCAAACAACTACCAAACTTGGATTCTCCATTTTGTTGTTATTGTTTGTACTATTGAGTCTCATGGTTCTATTTTTTATTTTGGTAATTCATGGACATTAATATAGTTTCTGTTTCTTTCTTTCTGTAGCTGTTGTGTCTAATGTCTTTAAGTTTTTTTGTTCTTTTTTGTGTAGAATCTGAATCATTGAATCAAGAATGTCAGGTGGGGGAAAACAAGGCTTGTACCCATTGTGGAAGTATTGTTGTAAGATGCAGGAATTTAATTGAACAGAAAACTATGTCTGGAAACTTAAATTCTGTAAACAATAGCGATCAGACTCTTAATCACATTCATACATAAATGGCAAATACGCAATCACAGAATCACGATATGTTATGCATTTGCTGATCAGAAAGGAAGTATCACAAATAATGATCCGGCGCAGATACAATCACGGATCTCAGTTACAGCATCAATAGTTTATTTGTGCCTTACTCTGGATCAGAGGATGCATACAAAGACAAAAAGTCGATTATCACAATGTTTGTGTCTTCTACACAGAAGGATACAGAATACTGCTCACACTGGAAATGCCATCGTCTCCCATTAACTGCAAAGGTTTGCCTCGCAGGTTGAAGTCTGAGCAACACCACTAATATCTTTCACTGAGATCACACAGTTCCTAGCCGACGCACAGTATAGTTTCGCCTTCAACCAACTGGCACATAGAGAGGTCGAAGCAATGGGTCGACCTGACCGAGTACCAGGCACAGCTCTTAATTGAATGACCGATGGTATCACGATGCAGAGCAAGAGGCTCAAACCCTTTATGAAATGACGCCTCCTATCAATACTTGTCTCATACAGTGGATCCTTGCAGGATGAGGAATGATGCCGTTGATGGGTCTTGACGGGGGGTTGCCTTGTATCAGGCTGCAGATGATATTGCGCTCTGCACAGGAGGTGTCGAAGATGAGAATTGGTGTTGAGCACTGAATATTCAACTTTTTGGAATTCTTCTTGAGCGAAGTGGCCAAAGCCTTGGCTCGGCCACTATTCTTTAATCACTACTGGTTTCGTCCCACTTATAATCGCAGCAACCAAGAAAGCTTGAATAAATGGCAAAATTGAAGTGGAAGAAAGAATGAATTGGATGAACAAAGACACAGATCCATTGTCAGAGACTGTGTCCTACCAGGCCGAGACCAGCTACACGGTCAATTTCTATGTCTTCATTCCATGATACTGATCCACGCAAATGATCACTTATTTATAGTAGTGCCTTCCAAGAGGTTGGCCATCAAGAAAACAATTTCAAATATTCTTATTTTGGCGTCGATTAAAAAGTCGGCCAAAAGTAAATTTAAATGTTATTTAATAATAATTTAAATTTACTATTTATTATTTATTATTTATTATTTATTAATTATTTAATATTATATTATTATTATTTAATAGTGTTTAAAAACACTTTTATTCCCTCCAAGTCTTTGAATTTAACTGGGAACATGACAATTGTGATCGTGTTCCGAGTCCGAAGGGTTTAGGTGGAACAGCCATGATCACATGTAAGTTATGTGAAATGTCATGGCAAGGTACTTACACAAGGGTGAGGGCCCATTTCCTTCACACACCTGGAAAAGGTGTTGATCCTTGTCCAAATGAGGTTGAACAATGTGAGGTTGTAAGGGATCAAGAAAGGGCTGATGGAAAAGTTTCTAATTTGATCTCTCACGCTTCAATGACAAGGGCAATTATTGCAATTCAAAATCAAAATAGAGAGGCAGAAATGGATGTGTCTTCTAGAGATGTACAAGCAGCAAGTTCTCACAAGAGACCACACATTGGTAGCTCAAACCCTATTGGAAGATTATTTGATGTGCAAGGTTGAGAAGCGGTTGATGCAGCAATTGCACGCTTCTTTTATGCAAATGGAATACTATTTAATGTTGTTCACTCACCTTTCTATGGATAGATGGTCCAAGCTATCACTAACGCACCAGCTGGGTATAAACCACCTATGTATGAAAAGCTTTGCACTACTCTAATTGATAAAGAAAAGATTTGATTAGAGCAACTAACTGCACCAATGAAAGAGTGTGGGCTACAGAAGGATGCAGCATTGTGATGGATGGGTGGGCAAATACTAGAAATCGTCCACTACTTAATATCATCATAACATGCAACAAAAGGCCTTAAATTTTTTGAATGCAATAGATTGTTCAAGGCAAGGCAAAATGCAGAGTTTCTTTTTAACCAACTATGTGACGGCATTGAGGAGGTGGGGGCATCACATGTAGGCCAAATTGTTACAGATGGTGCCCATGTTTGTAAAGCAGCGGGCATGTTGGTGCAAAAAAAGTAAAAGCATATATTTTAGACACCATGTTGTGTGCATTCGTTGAATAATGCACTCAAAGATATTGGCAAGTTTCAATGGATTTCAGCTCTCATAGAAAAGGGCAGAAAAATTCAAATGTTCATATGTAACCATCACCACACACAAGCCATTTATCAAAAATTTGCCAAGGTGGAACTTCTCAAACCATCTGATACACAATTTGCATCTTATTTTATTCTTCTTGACCGTCTTTGTGAAGTGAAAGGAGCTTTGTGTTCCATGGTAGTTAGTGATGCATGGCATCTTGGAGGCAATCTACATCAGATGATGCAATTGAGGTGAGAGGTATGGTTCTTGACGACTGTTTTTGGGCTGATGTTAAATTTGTTGTGGGCTTTATTAAGCCCATATGTGAGGTGATCAAATTTGCAGATTCAAACAAGCCATGTTTGGGAGAAATTTATGAAGAAATAGATTCCATGTGTGAAAGAATTAAGAAAATAAGAGATGCAAAAGATCTTTCTCTATATCCTTTGATAGAAGAAAAGTTACATGGAAGATGGAACAAACTTAACACACCCCTTCATTGTGTTGCCTATGCCTTAAATTCTAAATGGCATTATATACAAGTGACCAATAAGAGGGCTCCATATGAGGATAGAGAGGTAATGAAGGGATTTTGGGCTGCAATAAAAAAGATTTATGGCCTAAGTGAGGAAGCTTCAATTATGAGGAGTCAATGGAATAAGTTTTCACGTAGGCACGGTGATTTTTCTTCCGTGGAAGCTTTATACAATATGCAAGCAAAGAAAGACCCTATAGAGTGGTGGTGGAAACATGGAGGTGAAACCCCTAAATTGCAATCATTTGCAATAAGATTACTCTCACAAGTAGCTAGCTCTTCATCTTGTGAGAGAAACTGGAGTACTTATGGTTTTATTCATTCACTAAAGAGGAACCGATTAGGGTCAAAGAAAGCAGAGAACTTGGTGTACATTCATAGCTTACTTCTTCTCTCTCGTGTAGATCCTGGGTACAAGGAGGGTCCTTCAGCAAAATGGGACCAAATTTCACCTAATGGAGAAGTTGCAGCCATAGTGGATGAAGCGGTTGAAGCAAATGGCCTTAGTGATTTACCCCCAGTTCTACTACCAACAGAGGAACTTGATTTTGAGCGTGATGAGTATTTGGAGAGCATCATAGCTAAGGACCTTGACATGGATGATCATGATGTCGTGTAGATGATAGATTTCTGATTTTTGTTTTTTGTTTGCGTATCAGCCTATCAAACTATCAATATTTCTGAATTTCAATATGTAATTGAATATTGAATATCAAATATGTAATGTCAAATGTGAACTATGATTATGAAATATGAAGTATGAAATCTTTGACTCTTTGACACAATGACATTTATGTATTTAAAGTTAATGTTCATTGTTATACTTTACTACTACTTTTGTTTTAAAGTTCAATGTCATCATATTTTCTATAAATTATTAATTTTTTAATTTTTATTTATATTAAAAAAAATGGTGTCTCCACGTATCCTCGTCTCCTATTTTCAAAAAAAATCCATACCGGTAGTGGTACTAGTCTCTCGTACTAGTACCAATACCAATCTCCTGGCAACCTTGGTCTAAATGAAGAGCTTCAAGTCAGCCCACCTCCTTCCACTTGGCATTGTTTGCATTTCTTTTCTTTTCTTTCAAATGGAAATTTACATAACATGTCTATTTGAACATTGACAACTTTTTTGAATAACTCTTTATTGAACCAAAATAACAAAATAGTTACTTTACAATTGGGAAGGAATGAGGCAGACAATGTTTAGGCAAACCCCAGGCAAATCCCAAGAAGATCTAGGTGGACTCAGGCTCACTGCAGGTAACACCCCATGCTTTCCTGGAAGGATGTGAGATAGGCCCAAGATGGCCATGGATGCACTGAGAAATCCCACATAAATTAATGCAAACATCAAGTAAACCTAAGACCACAGTTTGACTGCAAGCAAGACACCATGGTCACTTGGGCAGAAGTCATACAAGCACAAGAAAGCCACAGAGTGGATCACAAGTAGGCCTATACAAATAAATGTGGACAACTGGAAGACTTACGTGGATCGTACATGAACCCAAATTGCTCCCAATTGAAGCCTACATACACACCCCAGACAGGGTTTAGATAAATATTGATACAGGCTCTATTCAAGCACTTGAAGTTCCCCAAATAAAATGAACCCAACTCAAACAACAACCAACGTAGGAGAGCATGGCTATATTCCCAGACAAAACTGGGTAAGGCTCCAGCAAGTACCATGCCAGGTAGACCCAAGTAAACTCCTAAATGGGATCCAAGCAAACTTAAGGTATGATCAATGAACCCCAAGTGAACCCAGTCAGATCACAAGTTGAAGCTAGATTGATCCCAAGTTGTATTCCCCCTTTCCAATGCCACAAACAAAAGTATAAATCCACTCTGGATGAGGCATATGTATGATTCATACTTGGACATGGAGGTAAGCTCCAGCAAGAACCATTCCAGGCAAACCCAAGTAAACTCCCAAATGGGACCCAAGTAGACTCAAGGTATGATCAGTGAACCTAGTCAGATCCCAAGTTGAAGCTAGGTTGATCCCAGGTTGTATTCCCTCTTCCCAATGCCGCAGACAAAAGTACAAATCCACTCTAGATGAGGCATATGTATGATTCATACTTCGACATGGACGAGGTAGGCTCCAGTAGGAACCATCCCAAGCAGACCCAAATAAACTCCCAAATGGGACCCAAGCAGACTCAAGGTATGATCAGTGAACCCCAGGTGAACCTAGTCAAATCCCAAGTTGAAGCTAGGTTGATCCCAGGTTGTATTCCCTCTTCCCAATGCCGCAGACAAAAGTACAAATCCACTCTGGATGAGGCATATGTATGATTCATACTTGGACATGGACAAGGTAGGCTCCAGCAAGAACCATCCCAAGCAAACCCAAATAAACTCCCAAATGAGACCCAAGCAGACTCAAGGTATGATCAGTGAACCCCAGGTGAACCTAGTCAGATTCCAAGTTGAAGCTATAGGTTGATCCCAGGTTGTATTCCCTCTTTCCAATGCCGCAAACAAAAGTACAAATCCACTCTAGACGAGGTGTATGTATGATTCATACTTTGACATGGATGAGGTAGGCTCCAACAAGAACCATCCCAGGCAAACCCAAGTAAACTCACAAATGGAACCCAAGCAGATTCAAGGTATGATCAGTGAACCCTAGGTGAACCTAGTCAGATCCCAAGTTGAAGCTATCCCAAGTTGTATTGCCCCTTTCCAATGTCACAGACAAATCCACTCTAGACGAGGAATATGTATGATTTATACTTGGATATCCTCCAACACATTTTCAATTCTCATAAATCCTGATCTTCAATTTGATAGTGTAAAATTGCAATCAGGGTTCCTAAAAAAGCATGGCATGAAACTTTAAATATTCTCTTCACAATCCACTCCTAATTTAGTTGAAACTACTATTGGGCATTAGTACTAACAAATTGATGGAAGCCCGGGCTATTTTGGTGGCTCTTGAGAAAGCCTGTGAGTTGGGTTAGACAGGGTAAAACTGCAATCAGGGTTCCTAAAAAAGCATGGCATGAAACTTTAAATATTCTCTTCACAATCCACTCCTAATTTAGTTGAAACGACGATTGGGCATTAGTTCTAACAAATTGATGGAAGCCCGAGCTATTCTGGTGGCTCTTGAGAAAACCTGTGAGTTGAGTTATTTGTGAATCTGATTCCTTGATCTTGGTTTCTCTTTTGAGAAAAAAGGGTTATCAGCAGTCCTCCTTTAGTGGAACAAATCCTCATCTCTCTTTGAATTTCGAGGATATCTCTTTTGCTCATATTCCTAGGGAATGGAATGCTATAGCAGATTGCCTTGCCAAGCAAGCTTCAAAGGATAATCGTTATCGGCATGTTTCTGAGTTAGGGTCGCTGCCTTTTTGATAATTCCTTTCAGCTTTTCCAGCTAACTCATAATGACCAGATTACAAAGGAATAAGAGATTTCACTCTTTCAATGGATATGGTAGTTTGTGTTATTCTAGCTTCTATTGGGTTCAAGATAGTGTTGAACCTTCTTGGGTTTTCCTTCTTGCTTTAGTAATGGCTCTTGCCATTTGGAAATCTCAAAGTTAAAATCTCCACCCAAGAAAAAGGACAAGTACATATTAATTTTCAATATACATGATACAATATCAACACACTACACTCTACACTCTAACAGCATTCAAGCAGCCATTGTGTACCTGTGAACAAGAATTTCAATGTCCCATTCTAGAATTTTTTTGCTTTAAATAAATATCCCACACTCACAATAAGGCTTGCATAATTAATTATAAATATTAATTTGTCCTTAACCTATAATTTTTATATATATTTCAGATTTAAAATTTTATTAATATAATTCTGAAAAATACAAACTTATTTTTTAATAACTGCTGCAATCTTCTTGCAATTTGCAGCTATTTTATTTGTACAAATGTCTTGAAATATTCTTGCTAAAGTTAAGGGTTTTCATCCTTTAACTTGACAAAAGAAATTGTGGGTTTCCATCCTTCAATTTCTGCCATGAAGGGTTTCGTCCTCAAGTTAAATGAAGTTTGAACTATTGTTCCATGCTCCAAAGGAGTAATAATCAGATAATAAAAGATGTATTCTTCATATGATCCCTACTTCTCCTTGTTTGGTGTCTCTTATATATATTTTTTTCCTTCAGTAGTCATGATTCTTCACATGCCCCTCAACATTTGATAAAATTAAACTTTAATTTTATTTTTTATATTTTATTTATTTTGATGTATTATTATTATTACAATCCCATTTCAAAAAGTGGACACTACACTCATACATCTAATATATAGGCAAGGAGAGAAGCCAAAAACAAAAATGGTTTTACCAAAATAATAGACATCAAAACCATGGTATCATGCAAAAATCTCACGCCACCATGGAAAGCATCTTCCAAGAATAGTAAATACATCAAATGACTTCACGTGGGTGTCACATGGGCTCAATCAATGAGTCTCCAGACATTAAATGTAACCACAAAGACATCTTTAACCAATAACTCCTCGACGACTCACATCCTCAAGTCTAGTGCTCCATTTTGGAGTCCACTAAGCCATGTGGACCCCATCCATCATACAAAGAATCTCTACTTCTTCCTCTATCACCTAGGAATGGGAAAGTGCCTTAAACAACCTCAAAGTCAACTGTAACCACCACCATTGTGCCCCACCTCCTTCATGAATGCATATGACAAGAAATGCCAAGAATCTAGAGGAATTTAACTTAAAATTATTTCTCCAATTACACCCCAAGCATACAAGTACACCTTCCAAGAGTGTTGGAGACACATAAAATATACATAGGATTGCAAGGTGAATGGCACCTTAATCCTAGCAAAAACAACATAGTATAATGAGAGTGCTTTGATCCTACACAAAGAAGTATTATTTCTGTTCTTTCATCTTGAGTAGGACGACAAGTTTGTTGGATTTCATTCTCACCGGAAATATTTGTCAATTTATTTTATTGGGCATTCGATATTTATTCATCCATAGTTTTCAAAGCATAGTATGCAGTTATGCACCTCACCTAACCAATTCCATGGTGAGTAAAAAAGCTTTTGGATTAAAGCCCGAACAGGTGGCATAGTTGGTTAAGGGCTTTGGGTTCGTCCCATGTAGCTCCCAAGATCAATTCTCTCCACCCGGATTAAACTGGTTCATGGACAGCTTCGGGCGTTGCCCCCAACCTCCAGAGGACTAGTCTCACCTCCGCTCACCTCCTCCTCCCCCAAAACCTGGCAAGAAAAAAGCCCAGAGCAAGGGTGGTTGAGCTCACTAGGCGAAGTTGCAACACCTGGTTAAGCAGGGTGTGGGGATAACTCTAGGTCATCAATAAAAAAAAAGCTTTTGGATTAAACCATGTTATACATTCTTAATATAGTATCATAAGTTTCAGACCACACTCGACAATCATTCTTCAAGATAATACTGATTATCATCATTTAGATGTATTTTTTTGGTATTTGGTTCCTAATCCCCAGGTCTTATATATGGTGCTAACTTTATATTTGAGTAAGCGAAGGACAACGTCATGATGCAATTAGGATTTTCCCTACATGAGTATAAATTTAAGGAAACACCTAATCTGTGCATCTTTTGTTATTTTCAATCAGTCTGATAGCAGAGACCTGTCCCTTTGAGAACTCTTATGTTTATTGATCAGGTTTGCAGGTGTAATTCCGGAGTGGATGTCCATGTGGCCCCACTGTGCATATTTTTCCTATGACTTTTTGGGAATGCTGCAGGGTATTTATGAAAAACTCTCCCATTCATCCCATTTCAGATTTTCAGCATTTTCGTTAAAGTTTGTAGATTTTTCGTATGTCTTCAGGAATGCTGCAGGGCATTTATGAAAATATCTCCCATTAACCCCAATACTAGAACTATACTAGACTTACCTTACAATCCAAGCATTAGAGTTTGTACCTAGTTGTTCAAAACTTCAACCCAAGTTCTTCTTAGCATAGGCACACTTCAGCAGCAGAGTACTTCAACAGATCCAAGGCTGCAGCACAGCAGCCTCTGTCATGTGCACAGCAGTGTATAGAAGACACATTTCTGTGGGCAGCAGCAGTGTGAAGAGGCAGAGGAGCAATAGGTATATAGGCTGAAGTAGAGTGCACAAGCTTGCCTAGGCATGCATACATCAGCTTGAGCACCCTTTCAGTTTCACTTAGTATGCTTTTATATTTAGAATAGCATTTGTATGAGAAGGTTCTATTTTAAGCAGTGATTTCACTGTTGTACAATTTTGATTAAATATTTATATAGTTAAACTATTCAATTTTGATTTCACAAATAAATGCCATTTTAATCTATAAGTACAATACTATGCTTGTTAAAATCAAGATTGGTACCTGAAAAATGTTGAATCTGCTTCCGTTGCGACAGCCTTTGCCAAGTATGATTTTCCTGTACCAGGAGGACCATATAAAAGAAAAGCTCTCCAGGGCTTCCGTTTACCTTTATTGACATAAAATGAGCAAATTGATTATTAGCACGAGTGAGCTCTCAAATAATATAATGTTGACAAAAGGATGCTTTAGAGTAACAGGAAGCTCTAAACATCAAAAAATTGCAATGGGAGACATGAAGCAACAGATAATGCTTGTAGAGCACATGTTCAGATTACATACTATTTTTATTATCACATCACACAATGATCATTAAATAATGAAGTAAACATATAGAGAAACTTGAATATACAGTAATCAGCTTCTAAATATTGAAAGAATATTAAAAAAATGGAACATATATTAGCGATACCTTCTAATCTTCCTGACAGTTATTTAGAGTCCTTCACTATCACCAAGGCAGACATTTCTAAATGTCATATCCCTCCTTTAGCTGGTCGGCCATCAAACAAATTTAAGGTGCTTTTGGGTGCCAATATTTAATATAAATATTTAAAATTTAAATACTATAAATGAATATATAATAATAAATAAATAAATAAAAATAAACAAATATTTTAATCCTGGCCAACCCTTATTTTAAATTAATACAATAATTTCTTTTGGCTGGTCGGCCTAGTTTGGGCCCCTACCCCCATTTTTTTCAAACAGGTATAAATAAGCTTGTTGTTGGCTGGGCATGACATCTGATGTTTTGACATGATTTTTGGAATTAATTTCCAAGGTTGACTGTGAAGGGAAAAGAGGAAAGAAGAAGCTATGGGCGAAAGAAATGAAGAGACTGTAATGTCCCCTCCTAGCCTCTAAACAATGGAGTTGTCCATTAGCCTATTCCAAAGTTCCTATAGGCTAAGTGGAGTTGGTAAGGGAACTCAGAGCCAATCCTTTCTGTGGAGGTTTTCGGTGTTTCAAGCAGGGACAAATTCCATCACTTACTACTTATAGTAAGTCACATTGCTAATCAGTTTTCATGCCAATTTGGGTTTTCAATGTGTTTACTATTTTTACTATTTTACTAAAAATTGTAAGTCTATTGCTGGTAACTAGACCTAGTCAAGCTACATTCAGCAGTGTCTTTCCAATTTGGGCGTTGGGTTTTTGCTAAGGTCTGATTATTTTAATAATTGTATTTCTCACTTAAAATGTTTTGATTAAGTTACTTTATATTTAAGTTGAGGGGTCGGAGGGTCATCAAAATGTACCTCGGCGCCTAGTTTAATCACTTAAGTTATTTTTAAAGCAAAAAAAAGCACTTTTGATGGCTGGATAGTGGGACGCCCAAGGGAGAAATATGGGAGAGTTAAAATATATATTTTAATCAAAAAGCAAATGGAGAAGGGTGTAGCTTTTAGAGAGAAAGCATTTTCAAACTTGAATTGCCCTAATTTCTCATTGACATTATATAATCTCATTTTGGGGTCTCATTTGTTCATGTCTAAGTTGGTTGCATAACAGGATGCTGCTGTATTTTCTCCAGAGGTTTACAATTTGGTGTTGAGGACGAAAACCCTCTTTATTTGGGAGCTGGTTTCAGTTGTGAGAGATCCACCCTAGTCAGTTTGAGTGTGATTCCACTCAAGGGTCACTTGGTGCTTCACAGATATTCTGATTTTCAGTGTTTTTGGCAAGGAAAGATGAAGATATTTGAATATTTCTGAGGTGATGGTTTTGGGTTTGGTGTGTGAGAGCTTGTCTTCATTTTGGTTTGGTAGGGTTTCAATTTTCAGAGTGATTTTCAGTGGTTTGGAAGCCTTTCTTAAGTTTTCTGGACATCTTCATACCCAGGGCAGAAGTTGGTAATTGTTTCATAACTTTCTATTGCCCTGAGATTCCATTCTGGGTATTGTTCCTATTGATGCTCCTCATCAAGGCGTCTTATAGCATGTATTCACATGTATTTATTGATTAAGGACTGAATTTATAGAGCAGATCGCCCTTCTCATGTGGCCGCCATATTTGAGGTGATTTTCCAGATTTCATGTCTGCTGTGTTAAAGCCTTTTCTCTGCAATCGTGGGGTCTGAAAGTGTGGTCATTGGCATTGAGGATTGCAAGGGGCTTGCTGACCATCATTCAGGTATTGTTTGTTGCAAGTTTGAAGACCTAATATTGCTGTTTGAGCTCCTATTCCAGGTCTGATTTGATATTTTCTGAGTCTGATATGCATTTGTAAAAGTCTGAAATTTTCTGTAATGATTATCAAATGAAATATATTACAATGAATGGCATTTAAAACACAACAATCATCAGCAAAACGTCTCAATCAGCAAACAGAAAACAAAATAATTAGGGGCAGTCATTACAGAGATCAACATTCAAGAGGTCATTAGGACTGAAAATGGAGAGCTGGCCAGAGAATTTCAATCCTCCATAAGGGAGTCTATGGCAGAGATTGTGAAAATGCTAAGGGGAATGAACCATCAATGGAATATTGGAAGATCCAATTCCAATGGTGTTGAAGGAAGTCACTAAACCAATGAGGGAGTTTCAGCTAACCCTCCAGCCAAGACATTCAGGGCCAATTTTTTTACAAAAAGGAGGAGAAGACCCATTGGAAGAAGAGCAGCAAATACCACCTAATTCTGATGATGAGATGGCAAGGTTTCATGCTATTTATGGTGCTCTAAGTCCAGCCATCCACCATGACATGACATTCATACAGTATTATGATATGAAGCAAGGAATGGACATAGGAGAAGAAGGTATGAAGAGCAACCCTGCAGAGACATACAACAGCGTTTAGGCAAGATTACAATACCTACTTTTGATGGATCAGGAAGTTGTTCAGCTAGAGCATGGTTGCAGATATTGGATACATACTTCTCTTTGAATCCCATGTTTGAGGAAGAAGCCATCAAATTCGCCACCTTGCATCTTGAGGCTGTAGCACATGAGTGGTGGTACCATGGCACACTGACCCAAGGACATAATTCAATCACAACCTTAGAAGAGTTCAGCCAAAGATTGATGGAAAGATTTGATAGGAAGGATCCAGCGATTCACTTCAAAGAGCTAGCACAATTAAGACAAGAAGACATGGTAGAGCACTATGTGGCAGAATTCCAAAGGTTATTAGTGATGGTTCTTGATGTGATGAAGAGAAGGTTCATAGTTCTTTTTGTAGAGGGCCTATCCGAAACACTCAAGGGTTTGGTAAGGGCATTTGATCTGAATTCTTTGCAAGAGGCTATTAGGAGAGCCCTAAATTTAGAGGATTTTGTGCCTAAAAACAAATTTTACTCCAAGAATGCACCACTGATTCAGCACAAGAAGCCACCACAAAAGAGTTTCCCTCAACCTAAGGCACTACCCCCAAAATCAAACAAGGTTGAGGAGTCCAAGAATGAACTTCGAAGGAAAAAATTATGCTTTACTTGTAGAGATCCATGGCAGCCAGGTCATAGGTGTTTGGGTAAGGGACAAATACATTACATAGAAGTGGTTTCCAACAAGGATTCAAAGGTAGAAGAGCCTAAGCCTAAGATTGTTGTGGATGAGCTTGAGCATGAGGACCAACGAGAAGAGCATCAAAGTGACACACTTGCCACATTTCAAGAGCACCTAGATATCACTCTTTTCGTGTTAGAGGAGTCTTGCAAGGACAAAAGGTGACAAATTTGATTGACAATGGGGCCACCCACAATTTCATTGATGAGGGGTTGGTGGCTAAGTTAGGTTTGAAGACAGAAGATTTTGAGGGGTTTAATGTCACCGTAGCAAATGAGTACACTATTCCATGCAACCGAAGGATTCAAAAATTGGAGTTGACTCTAGGAAGACACAAGATGCGGGATGACTTATACATGATTGGCATTGGTCAAACGTGTTACATTGGTGGTTGTCATTGCACCAAAAGATTGACCTGTTAATGCCCGATACAACCACCAAATTTATACAAGATCCATAGGAGGCGGTTAAGCCATGTCACGAACCCAAGAGCTGTGCTGCACAAGGAAGACCAAAGGACACACCATCTTGCAACAAGACGAAGTTGGTTTTCGTGTCCCAACATCAACAAAAGTTGTATGTTGATCGTCACCAAACTAAGAGGGTTTTTGAGGTAGGAGATATGGTATTTCTGAGACTACAATCCTATAGACAATCTTCCCTCAAGGCTAGTGGTGTTGAGAAGTTGAAGCCACAGTTTTATGGACCCTACAAGGTCATAACGAAGGTTGGAGAGGTTGCATATGAGCTAGAACTACCTGAAGACGATAGAATTCACAATATTTTTCATGTGTCTTGTCTAAAGAAAGCCCTTGGACAGCAAGTTACACCACCACTTGAGCTACCACCACTTGATGATGAAGGGAAATTGATTTTGGAGCTCGAGGCAATAATGGATGTAAGAGAGAAGAAATTGAGGAACAAGATTATTCCAAAATATTTGGTGAAATGGAAAAATCTTCCATTTGAGGATGATACTTGGGAAGGAGTGGAGATTTTTTAGTGCCCGAGTTTGAAATCGCTTGAGGGCAAGCAATTTGGAGAAGGGAGGACTGTCATATCCCTTTACTGATCAGCCATCAAACAAATTTAAGGTGCTTTTGGGCACAAATATTTAATATAAATATTTAAAATTTAAATATTATAAATAAATATATAATAATAAATAAACAAATAAAATATTTTAATCTTGGCCGACCCTTATTTTAAATAAATAAAAATAAAAATAAAATAACTTCTTTTGGCCTAGTGTGGGCCCCTTGCACCATTTTTTTCAAACAGGTATAAATAAGCTTGTTGTTGGCTGGGCATGACATCTGAAGTTTTGACATGATTTTTGGAATTAATTTCCAAGGTGCGATTGCTGGGATGCAAACCCTAGCAGGCACCATGGTTGGGATGAAAACCCTAACCTTCTCCTATCAATCCTTCTTTCCATAACTGTATTTTCTATTTGCAGGGTTTCTCTAGATTTACCTGTGGATCTGACCTGTGATTGGCCACCACTAATAGGGTCTACAATCAATCTAAGCATCAAGAGTGGAGAAGGTTTCATCTACATTCAAGGGCAACTACGAGAGTTGCGCCTAGGCTTGCTAGCCTGAATAACATTTGCTAGAACTACACCTAGGGTTGTTGATCTGAGCACCATTCTTGGGACAGCGCTTAGGGTTTTCAGACTTCATCAGTGCAGGAGGCAGAAAAGAATCAGTGAAAGAGTGAAAACATACCCTCAGGAGCCAGTGTTGACCCCCAGGTCAGCATCTACACCTTTCACCAACACACACCATGCTGCTAGGTCAAATAGACCCTGTTTGGATGCTGCACCAGACAAACTGATCACAAATTATCAGGTCTGAAGCACTCAGATCTGTGTTTCAGGCATAGGAAGACTGAACCAAACCAGTTGCTGGTTTCAACTCATTGGGTTCATTCAAACTGGGGTAATCTGGGCCTGATTATTCGACTATATCAGATCACCCAGGTCCTGTATTGATCCCATAAGTGTGTATATACAAGTATTGACCTTCGGCCACTTATATAAATAGCCTTTTGCCTTCTATGACTGTGAAAATGGCTGGATATGCTTGTGTTGTCCTCTTGCAACAAGGAAATGGTGAAACACAACTAGTAAACCAAAGCGCAATACAAAAATTCAATGTGCCCAAACGCAACCTACAAACCTCACAACCTCCTCCATGTGATAATCAATGCCCTAATACTTTGCAATTTATAGATCATGCTACCTTGAGACAATTCTAAACATATACAGAGATCACCAATCCGCAAACAATGCATTTTGAGTGTGACCTATCTTTGGCGACAATTGAAAAGGTTGGGTTTCCTCACGCACAACCATAGATTCATGCGCAATAGGAAAACCTCAAACACAACCAAAGATTTCTCACAAGCAACCAAAGACATTTCCACCTTTTTTCTCAAGTCCAAAAATCTTAGTGGCTTAGCCACTTCAATCCATAACAAAGCAAAACAAAATTGTTATTCATCCACTTGAGATCATGTGAAATCTGCGTCAACATTGATTTTTTTGGAGGGGAAGAAATTTCTTTTTCACTCGAAGAGCTCGCAAATGCTCTCATGCAATCCTGAATTGAATGACAAGGGTGTTGTATTGTAGTGTCCAAGCATTGTTGAGGGAACCATCAATCAAGTCCAATAAGTTTTAAAGGACAAGATTCCAAAGGAAGATTTTATAGGGGAGAAACCTAAAGTTTCTCATTTCAAAGTGTTTGGGGGTCTAGTTTAAGTCCAATAAGTTTTAAAGGACAAGATTCCAAAGGAAGATTTTATAGGGGAGAAACCTAACGTATCTCATTTCAAAGTGTTTGGGAGTCTAGTTTTCATTCATGTTCCAAAAAGGATGAGGATGATGCTTGAACCCTCTAGTTTGAAGAGTATTCTAGCTGGCTACAGTGAGTCCTCTAAGGCTTACAAGATCTATGTTCCATCTCAAAGGAAGATCATTGTGACTCGAGATGTAAAGGTGGAGGAGGATGCATAGTCTTCTAGGTTCCATGACCTTCTAACAGTAGTTGAGGAGAAAACAACACTTGCTGCTCCAAGTGTTGATCCACAAGTTTTAGGGAGTCTGAGTTCGGATCAGGCAGGTTCTATAATAGGCTAAAAGACAACTTTACCCCCTAGCACAGCCAATAAACCTAAATGGCTTCAACAAATATTGCAAGAGACAAAGGAGCAAGTTGGTGCTCCAAATGCTTCTTTTCAGTAAGTCATCCTCCTAAGAAGTTTCCCAGTTATGTTGCACTAATGTCTTCCATCATTGATGCAGAGCATTCCAGTTATGAGGAGGAAACAAGTCAGCAAGTATGACAGGGTGCCATGATGGAGAAGCACAACTTCATTACAAAGAATGAATTGTGGCCAATAGTGTCAAGACTAGCAGGGAAATCAGTAGTGGATTCAAGGTGGTTGTACAAGGTGAAACATGAAGCTGATGCTATTATAGAGAACTACAAGGTTCAGTTATAACAAGACAATTCTATCAGAGAGAGGGAATTAACTATGAGGAGATTTTTGCTCTAGTTGACAGGCATACTTCTATTAGGACCATTATGTTTCTAGCAACTATTTTTGGTTGACAGTTATATCAGTTGGATGTTAAGACAAAAATTTTGAATGGCCTAATCAGGTAGACTGTAGAAGTGTACATTAATCAACTGATGCATTCACAAGAGACCCATGTAGGAAGATTGAAGAAAGCTCTTTATGGGCTAAAGCAGGCACCCCGTGCTTGGTACTCCAAGATTATGAGTACCTGTTAGGTTTGAGCTTCACCAAAACAGCTACAGATGCCAATCTATAATATTTATTTGATGGATCTAAGTTGCTGATTTTGTCCGAGATGACCTGAGACCAGGTTCTAGATGATGAGTTGTATCACCACTCCTAGGATACCAAATCTAAAGTTATATGCTGACTTTGGTTCAGATTTGGTAGATCCTTCAGCATACAGGCAGTTGATTGGGCCCTTGATGTATCTGGTTAATAGCAGACCAGATATATGAATTGCAGTTAATACTTTGAGCCAGTTCGTTGTTGAGCCAAGGCAAATTCACTGGGCTGCTGCAAAGCATGTACTCCAATACTTGAAAGGGGCATTACATTTTGGTCTGAGATATGCAGGGGATAATTAGTTGATGCTGTCATGTCCCCCAAAATTGTAACACCAAGATATAAAAACATGAAAATACAAATAAATGAATAAGTAACAAAATACATATCAAAAATATAAATTAGCAATCTATTATTATTATAATTATAATTATCAAATAAAATAATTTAAATATTATTATAATACTATTAATTTATTAAAACACATAAAACTGATAAAAAACAAATATATATAAATATAATAATAAAATGGGAAATACAATATGAAAAGTTTGCAGCAGCGATTAAGCTTAAAAGAAGCCGACTCCTTGGAGAATAGTCACCTCCCATAAAAGAATTATAAATAAATTCAATTAAGTCTAAAAGCAGAGGACTTTCCTTTTAGCACCCAAGGTAATGTATAATTATGTAATTAAGTTTGCCCACACTAACTATTGATTATGGAAGCCTTAGCCGTTAATGAATAAGGAGAATAACAAACATATTAGGAAGAAAGAACATCCAATAGCATTAAGGAAATGAGAGCAGCATTTGATATGTTTAGAGGCAGCGATTACTTTATAAAAAGTCATCGATTCATAATAAGGGGATAGCAATTTATTAAGAGAAACAATTAAGATTTGTTTAAGGCAAAAAATAAATAAAGTGCAAAGGGCAGCATAACCAAGAGTCATGTCTTCTTAAAAGGTTGTCTCTTTTCTAAGAGATCTCTCTTTTCATGAATTGCTGAAGATATAAAAGACATTTGAGAAGTGAAGAAAAGGCATGGAACTAGGAATAAAAGGTGAATAAGGAAGAATCACTCAAACAGAGGTAGACTTATGAAGCAGATTTGGGCAGACTCAAGAAGCAAATTCAAGAAGACTTATAGAGCATATTTGAACAGCAAACTTGAGCAAACTTATGAACGGATTTGGAAACAAATCTATTAACAGATTTAAAGAAGGTTCATTGCAGATTTCTAAGTAGATATAAAAACTGAAAGAAGAGTTTATAGCAGTTTGTGTGAAGAGTTTATGCAGGGTGTTAGTGTTGTAGCGGCGGGAGATATTTTCTCCTAATTATATCTTGCTCAAGGCAGGTCAACCTTCATCTTTTATAAATAAAATATATTTGCTCTAGGTCAGCCCTAGAGAGAAGGCCACCTAGTTTGGTATTTATAGAGGATGGGGTCCTCTCATTTCATCATCAATCCATTCACTCTCCAATTTGCATCTTCAGCAGCAGCAGCAGTTCGCCTCCTAGCAGCAGATTCGATTCTAAGAAGAAGAGTCATCATTTGTATTTCGCTTCAAGGAGAAGTGTCTCCATTCATTGTTTTAGACTTGGCCTTGTGTAGGGCCTGATTTGTATGCAGTTTCTGCGCTTATTCATCTGATATATAAGAGATCATTTTGCTGGGTTTTTCTCCCTCGAGTAGGAGGGCTTTCCCAGGGTAAAATATTGTGTTCATTGTCTCTGAGTTGTGTTTTCTGCTTATTGCATTTTTTATCCTAAAACTAACATGGTATCGGAGCAGGTTCAGGAAATCTGATCAGATTTGACTAAGCAAAGTTTGCAGGGTATGAGGATGCTGAGATTGAGAAATTCCAGAGATGATCATTATTCGGGGTTTGTGTTGCATATACCTGGGCGCCATTAGTCTTAGCATAATCAGACCTAGGAACCCCGTATTTTGAAATTGTGAATGCTATATGTTGTTTGGACAGGGCGTATGGACATAAGAAGTGTGGACATGAGCTTATAGCCTCAAAACTTCAAGTTTTTCAGACGCGATACTTCATTGGGTGGCTACGTGGGAGTGTATGCTCTCATTCAATTGGATAATAGTTGCTGAGTCGGAGTTATGAATTATTGTGAAGATTGCTAAGACAAACCTGCATCGTCAAGGAGTTTTGAATGCCTACCAGTCTAAGCGTGAACTTTATCAAAATGGACAAATGAA